>WEIV01008409.1:2677-22500 GCA_013390005.1 Calyptomena viridis
AATTGCTGATGGAACTTTTCTCTTCCCATTTCCTTGTATTTATTTAGTCCTTTTGTTGCACATAAACAGTCACGCTGCTGGGAGCTCATGGTGTGAGCTCTTAACTTTTTTATTTCATTCCTTGAGTCATAGACAGAACACAGGATCTTTGCTGCATTGACTGTGCTGTTAGCTCTTTCCCATGCTATTTGTTTGCTTTGCCATAGTTCTTCTTGCTAATTTCACACAAAAANTTAAGAATGTGATTGAGTGTTTCCTTAGACCAAGATTGTTAATACTTCATCTTGACTTACGTGAGTAAGAACCCAGTTCAACAGTGGATAACCAGAGAGGCTCAGGCAGTTCTCCTATGGTATCTATTTCTTTGAAATTCACTAGCAATAATACAAGTCCTTTCCTCAATAAATAAATAATAAACAAATAAATGTAGACCTTTTTTTTTCCCCCTAAGCTGAGCTATTGCTTGGAAACATAAAATATATTTTATTGAGCTCAGCTCAATCTCTACTGATTTTGACAAACTCTTATTTCACTACTGCTGTGGCTGGCCATTAACTTGAGTTCTTGACCTATAGTCTGGGAAAACAATGATCACAGAACATCTCAGGTCTAGCATGCACTTTTGCAGCAATTCATGTCTGGCACTAGCAGATCCATAACCCATTGTATCTGGCTTTTAATTTATTAAATCTGTAAAATGAGCTGTTCTGCAGAGATCCAGTGTGATCCATTAAGCATATTTTGGTGACATAGGATGTGAAGGAGAGATCTGTGGAGTGTTAAAGAAGAGAATTTCTGGCAGGTACTTTTTTCTTTGAAGGTGACCAATTCATCAGTTGTTGCAGACATTCTGTATTCTTTCTTTCTCTGTGCCTTTCCACTAACAGTGGGGGAGATATTCCAAACATCATTATGCACACACACACACACACACACACACACACACGTGCGTGTGCATATGCACGCACACACACGTGCTTGTATCCCTAAAATCTCTCTGATTAGGGAACAAGCGTTTTTGGCATTAGAGTAAAACTAGAGTGAGCACCACAGCTGTTTGAGATGGAGGGGCATGGAGAAGAAGACTGGCATTGAAGAATAAGGTTCTGCCAAAGACAGTTTTACACTGGGATATTTTTCTGCCCAGAAAAATGCAGTATTAAATCAAGTCAGAACATGCCCATCCCTGCTTTGTGCTCCATCTACAGCTGTGCTTATAGCAACATAAATAAAGGATGTGTGTGGGCATCTATTCCTTTGCCATTCACTGGAGAGGGCCCCACAGTGACAACTGGATGAGCTCAGTGGAGGTGGCAGCAGTTTCAGAAACACCTTGCCAGACTGAACAGAAGAACAGAAATGTTTTAGAAGGCCCTTGTTTGATGAGCCATCTCAAGAAATAGCCTTTCAGGAGAATCAAGTCAAATTATGAGTTGTTTTAGAAACAATAAAGTGGTAGTATTCAGAACATTAGGGTCTGAAATTTTGGCAGGCTGATTAGAAAACATTTTATTTTGAGAATTAAAATTCTTTCTTTCTCATTTGTTTCTGGAGACTGAGATAACCAGTGACTTAGGGGTTGGTTTTCATGAAAAGAGGTCAGGTATGAAACTCTTAAAAGTTTGTTTTATTTTCCCAACAGAGATTTAAAGTCATGGCTACACTTTTAATGTCCTGGTATGCTTCATTTCCCCCTGAAAATTTCTGGGGGAAAAGAATTGGCTATGAACCAATTCTTTAAAATGTGTTTTGACTTGTTCAGTACACCCCTCAAGCCTCAAACAAAACCTTTTTCTGTAGACCAGTTTTATGTCCTAGAGAATGGCTGTACATTTAAGCTTTTTCCAATGAGAAAAGATGATCTGGGAATCATCTGATTGTCACATCTATCACACAGTTTTGTGCACTCAAAACACTTGAAACACTGTGAGCTCTGGACTGGCATTTCTTTTGCCTCTAACAGCTGTTTGGGCAGGCATAAAACCCACTTCTTAAACTGCTGCCTCCTCACCATGAACCTATGTCCTTTTTCAGACCATTTCACCTAGATCCAAGAAAGGGCTGATTGCTACAAAGTGTGAGGAAAGTGCAACATGTACTTGCAACAGTTGAGCATCTGTAGATAGTGGCAGGCAAAATGTCACTAGCCTTCAATGACAGAAGTTTACTCTGCCAAGACATGCCACATTTAACCAAAGTTACTTGCTACCTTACAAACACAGGTTATACTTTTGCAAGTGCTGGGCATACACTGGATCATTTGCTCTCAGCCCAACTCAAGGATTAGGGCACCCTTGCACTCGTCCAGTGAGGAAATAATATGAAGTAGCAGAGTTAAGAAGCTGATAGGATCTGGCAGAGCCTGGTCAGAACAGCTGGCCATAACATGAAGGTTCTGAGGATGAGGCATAGGGCATAAGGAGGTGTATCTTACCTGTAGCAGGCTGAAAGGCAGGTTAACACCTAAACCCACACTACTTGATGGAAAGAAGATGCTCAAGATATATCCCAATTTTGTACAAACAGCCTCTTATTATTTTTAATGTGCTGTCAGTATAAGAAAAAACTCTTTACATGGCTGGGCAAGTATTATCTCTTTCCTTTGTGGATAAACCCCCTTGGACTCAGTTGCCCCAGTGTGCGCAGAGACATAATTATTACCTGCTGTTTCTGTGATAAGAACTGTAGACTCCTAAGCCTCCAGGCCATTTTCTGCTCTCTGCTCTGTGAAAACACTGACACACCACAGAGAAGTTACAAAAAAAAACGTAGGCAGTGGAGGACAGGAGGAACAGAAGCCTGTGATCCTGCTCAGCAGCAGCATTCAGAGGTTGTACCCTCAAAGCTAATTTTTAAACAATTCAGTCAAACAGAGTTTTTACAGCACTCTATGCTGTGCAAAATGATGCTTGAAGAGTTACTTCTTCAAGCAGGAGAAGAGAGTAATGATTGGGTCAAGGTCCTAAGGAGCAGATTGGCAAGCTTGATGGATCATCGGTCTCACAGGAGATCTGGCCTTGCTTCTGCAGAAATTAGTGAGAATTTGCTTTTCAGCTCACACTTGGGTAGCATCTTTTGAGAAAATCTTAACACAAACCAGGAAGAACATTAAGACTGTGAATTCTCCTAATCAAAGAACAGTAAATGATATATTATGAAAGATTATGTTTTTCTACTATCTCAGGGACCTAGGTGGCACTCAGGCTTAAACTAGTGTTTAAGCTGTGTTGTGTTTGCTCACCTTTTCACTCTAGGTCATCGTACCATCTGGCAATATAAGTAGGACAGTTTGGATAATGGGGTCTTAGCCCCAGCAAGAAATGTAGATGTGACCAAACTTGCCCTTGAAATCTGAGCTGTCCTTTCATGCCTCACAGTGTGCTCTTTGATGATTCAGTGGTGCACCTTTTCTTATGGAGTCTCATTCACAGCACAGCATGGTGCCTGCTTTTGGACTGAGTTGGGCTTACACAGGGAGTGAAATCATTTCATATGCGATGCCTTTGTTGTGTGTTGGAAGTGTTAAACAATGTGCAGCCAATAAGACAAGGAGTGTCAGGAAGAAAAGAAGTTCTCATGAGATGGCAGCTGCCTGACATATTATAGATGTAGATGTTATGCTTGCTTCTCCACTTCTTCATCTATTGTGAAAAAAAAATCTTCGTAGGAGATTTCTATTAGGAAGTTAGCAAGTCATTTAAAGCACTTTTTTCCCCCCAAACTCAGCATGTGTGTGTTTCTCATTTTCTGGGTGCCTAGCTTCTAGCTTATTTTGGCCTCAAGCCATTGAACATGTTGAGGATAGAGACCAGACTAAGAACTTAATTTCACGTCCTCTGGCAAGCTCGTGTACAGAGCTGAAGACTGGTAGGTGCATTTGCCATAACTCCTGTAGTTGAACTAATGTACTGTAGCTTTCCTCACTAGCTGGATTTTCCTATGAAGCACTATGAGAGTTTACCATTGAAGACTGAGGACCCCTATTTGTGCAAAGCATTCACCAAATGGGCTTTTATATCAGTAGCCAAAGGTGCCTGCACCATGACTGCCAACTCCATGGGCATTGCACTCTGCCAGTTGGCCTAACTTGCTTGAATTTAACTTCAAGCACCTGTTTTTCATCTACGACCTTTGGTTGAATATGGTGAAAAGAAATAGAGCTGGTCCTCTGATTATTGCTGGCAATGACTGATCTTTATGTGTAGTCTAAACTCTCCTTGAAGCACTTGAGCAAATGAAGGAACATGATGGATACTTCCAAAAAGGTATTGCAGTGCTCATTAGAAATACACCCAGATTTTCCTTATCTTTGGAGAGGAGAAGAAGACACTTGACAGCTCATTTTGCTGTGAGTGACTGGGGTAGGAACTCATTTAGTATTTCAACATTGTACAGTATTTTCACATTTAAGTGAAATTAAATGTGAACTAAGCGTAGATGTCTATGAACGATATGAAGTATTTGCCACAGGCATGATTAAACTGCTCTGGCCAACTTTTTGGCCACCTAGTCAAATATACTGTTTTAGCAAGAGGACAAGTACCATCAGCTTCCTTGATCAGTTAATATTCCTGTGGTTAATTTCTCTTCAGCCCCAGGACTGAGCAGCTTTGTGTAGCACAGTGGACGTGCCTTCTATAATCTTTGATACTGTCAGTGATAAACTGGGGTTTATTTGCATGGTCTTTCACTTGAAATTTTGTTCACAACCAGCAGCTGGGTGCTTTTCTGAGTATCATATTGTTGCTCCAGGCTGTTCAGAGGCCAATATTTCAACACCATAAATGCTGATCCCACTCTAGTCTTTCCCTTATGAGCAGCTGAAGCATCTCTTTTGCTGTTAGTAAAACATAATCTGAGCTATTGGTTTTGATCATCATATTAGCAGAGGCAGCTGGTAGAC
The DNA here is from genome assembly GCA_013390005.1 of Calyptomena viridis. Classification (NCBI taxonomy): domain Eukaryota; kingdom Metazoa; phylum Chordata; class Aves; order Passeriformes; family Eurylaimidae; genus Calyptomena; species Calyptomena viridis. The sequence goes on from WEIV01008409.1 coordinate 7,581, forward strand.
AGAGAGCTCCCCTGTTAACTATCTGGGAGGTCCAAGTCAATACCAAGTTTGCTTAAATCAGAAAAAGAAGAGCAGTCAAGATACACAATTGCTTTTGATGTGTGTGTTTGCGTTGTTTGATATTTTTCCCCTGCATTTGAATTAATGTGGAACACAAAGGGAAAAAGCAAAGAGGAAAAGGTTTTATTTTTTTGTAAGGGGTGGGGGGCAATGCTGACTCTACTATTGTAAGGGCTCCCAGTTGAGATAAATGGTGCTGCTATTGTGGAACCAAGCTTTATCTTGGCTTCTTCTTGGCTGTAAGATAAAAATGAGACTGTATCTAGTCTCTGAAGTTTTATGTTCTGCATTTGGCTACAGATGTGGCGACAACTGGTTGGCACCTAGTCCAGTGCTGAATCATGCAGATGCTCATAGCTCTGACTTGTTTGTCCACCTCTGGTTCAAAAATGAGCATTAAAGGTAATAGTGAGCCACTTTCTTCAGTTCTGTCAAAAATATGGAAGCTTGAAGGTGCATCACGTTGGGGAAGCAAAAGGACACTAAATATTTAATAACAAAAAGTTAAATATTATCATAAAAGTAATTTAATATAAATGGCTTTCAGCAAATCCTTATCCATATTTCATGACTGAAATGGGTGTCTGGCTTCTAATGTTTGCATGCAATTAATTTTAATGGGTGCAGCATATTACTTCCAATCTTTTGTCCCTCAGAGACCCTGGTCCTATCAAGAAAATAAAATAGCAGGACATCAAATGTCAGTGAAACTAAGGGTGATGCAGTGCCCTGCGTATAGATCTGGAAATGACAAGTTAATAAGCTATTGATAGTTCCTGAAGTGTCAGTTATTCTATGTATCTGGGGGTAAACAAGGAAAGACAAGAACTCCATAAGGTAAAGATATCAAAAAATATAAATTTGCATTAGCAACACATAAAACTTCCATTTTTCATGTCTTTGTAAGAAATGGTCTGAAGTTCCTTTAAAAAAGTAGCAGTCTTCTCATTGATTTTACAGGGATTAGAAGAGCTCTTCAGGGAATTTTGTGCATGTATCAGGAGTAATATGCTTGGTGAGGCCAAAAGAAAATTCTTTCATCCTCCAAACTCCTTCATGCCCACTAATATCTCCTGTGAAGGGCAGGGCTGCAAGACGAAGCAGATTGTGTGTGTTGTGAATGATTTAAGGTGTGGAAATTGCTGGGTGTTCACAAATGTCCCTCAAGGTTGCATGAAGATATATAACATGTGTCCGATGACCTTTGAAAAAATAGCAGGGATTTTTAAAGCTAAACAAATGTGTCTCAGGCCATTAAACTGGACAGAGAAGTCTAGCACATTTGATTCCAGAAGGAACTTCTGAAGTGGTAAAAGGGAAAAAAAAATGTGGTGCAAAAAACATTCTAACACTAAAAATTATTTCCTTGTGGGCTTCTGGGGATGGAAGTCTCCAGCTTTAATTAGCATCAAACTTAACTATCTTCTATTTCAAATCTGAATATTAATTAGTGATGCCCTTGGGGTAATCAACCCTTGTGGGTCTCTGAGAAAAATGAACTGATTAGTAGATTGACCTTGACAGTTCCTGGGGAAGATGATGAAAATACAGACTGTTAACTGTGCTGCACTGTAAGCCTAACAGTGTAAAGTAGTGAACTGGGAAGCCCAAAAGAAGAATGAGGAAAAAATGAGGAAGTTAGTTACAAAGGGTGCCATTCATTTTTACACTTAAAAGTGCACTTTTTTTTCTTTGCATTCAAGCCATGAATGGAAGTTTGAGGGCTGGTTACCTGTGGTTGTTCAATAGTCACATATCTATTTTATTTAACCAACATTCATCACCTATTATCTTAGATTTGACACCTTGCACTTAGAACGTCTGGAAATACTTTCAGAAGAATCTCACTTGAATTCACAGAATCACAGAATCACAGAAGATACTGAATTGGAAGGGACCCACAAGTATCATCGAGTCCAACCCTTAGCCCTGCACAGGACCATCCCCAAGAGTTACACCATGTGCCTGAGTATTCTCCAACGGCCTCTTGAACTCTGTCAGGCTTTGTGTTGTGACCACTTCCCTGGGAGCCTGTTCCAGCATCCAACTATCCTGTGGTTGAAGAACCTTTTTCTAATACCCAACCTAAACATCACCTGACACAACTTCAAGTCATTCCCTTGGGTCCTGTCACTGGTCACCACAGAGAGGAGACCACTGCCCTCCTCTTCCTCTCAACAAGGAAGTTGTAGCTGCAATGAGGTCTCTCCTCAACCTCCTCTTCTCCAGGCTGAACAGACCAAGTGACCTCAGCCACTCCTCATACGGCTTCCCCTCAAGGCCTTTCATCATCTTCATTGCCCTCCTTTGGACACTCTAATAGCTTGATATCTTTCTTATATCTGTGACACTCAAAACTGCTACAATATTCAAGGTGAGGCTGCACCAGTGCAGAGCAGAGAGGGACAATCCCCTCCCTGGACCAGCTGGGCTTTGCCTGATAACCCCCCGGACATGGCTGGCCCTCCTGGCTGCCAGGGCACTGCTGACTCATATTCAACTTTCTTCTGAAACACATCTCGAGCATTTCAAGTTTGGTTTTTGCTGCTTCCCAGCAAGCAGCTGATGTTTTTAGGAAACAGATGATTTTAGATCAAATGCAAATGGAGAGAGACCTAGTGAAGTACAACACCAGATTTGGAATCAGGAAAATATGCCCCTAGCTCCCTCACACTATGGGTTCTTTGCTAGGTTCTTTGGCAGTCTTTGTCATTAGTTGTGCAATCCTGGACGAATGAAACGTGTCTGCTTGCCTTTTCTGAGTATGGATGAGCAATAAAAATCTCCATTGTCTGAGATACCTTGTGATTGGTTGATCTGAAATACTCAGAATGCAAAGAAAAACTTTGAAAAATTTATATCCTTTCATAACCTTTTGTATTAAACTTTGCTGCTTCTCTTTCCTAAAGCCTCTTTCTTACATAACAATTTATCCTTGAATAACTGTGTTATGCCATTTCCAACTTTCTTTTCCTCCAAGTACATCTTACAAAATGGAGCAGTTCCTCTGTCTTTGTTGTGCCTTTCAACATCCCGAAGCCCCGGCTAAGTATTCTACTGCATGGGCACATGACCCAAAGTTGCCGTTCAAATATTCTTTTCAGTTTTGATTTCCCCAAAGTGATCAGAAGATGTGAAAGTGTCATTTATTGCAAAGCTGTAGGTTTGTATTTCAAAGCACATTTGAAGCTAGATAAGCTGTAAAAACTACTTTAGGCAATGAAAGAGTCTCAGTCTTACACAGTAAAATAGAAAAGATAAGTAGTGATGTGCTCTTGGCGCATAGTTAGGTGGTCTGCATTTTTGTTTTATTGTTATCGTGAGGAAAAAATCAGATAACATCACGATGTGCATCCCCTAATAGAATTTTCTAATATAGGACATATAGTGACACTGAAGTGTAGATAAGAGAATTCTTAACTCTGTAAAACTCACTGAATGTCATCTTACCCCTAAGAACAAGTCAAACAAAAGGCATCTATTTATAGTACTTTGATAAAATTTGATGCCAGTTGAAGGTGCTAGCTTTTTTTGGTATCCTTGAAGACTCAGATTCTCAGTTTATGAGTTCAGGTACAGTGGATCTTGGAGCAATTAGAGGAAGTAGCCTGCCAGGGTGCCTAAAAACTCTTTCTGAAGGAAATGGACTGCTCATGCCATATGGCCCTTCAGAAATAGAAATCTCCAGTGTAACTGCCACCAAGGGAATGGACTAGTGTCAGCTTGTTTTGATGGTTCAATACAAGCATCATATATGTTCAGAGTGAGGCTTGTTGACAACAAGAACAAGAATGTCTGCTGCTGAATGAACCAAAAGCACACCAAGTCAACTTCGGATAAGATTACAGAGTGGTCAAACTGTGGTGTAGTACAAAGAATCTGGAATGCTTTTAAATAGCTGCAGAAGGTGGATCAGGAATCAGAAGGTAAGGTGATAAAGATAGGCTGTGGCATAGGCCGTGTCCCATTATTGCTTTACTTTGCAAAAGCAAAGAGCCCCAGACAGCTGCCACTGCAGGAGCTGGGCTGTAGGTGGCGGCTGCTGTAGAGGATAAGGCTGAGTCATTCCCCACCAGTAGCCTGTAGGTCCATCAGTTTAGATGCAGAATCCTTCCTAGTCAGGACTCTTCAATGTGCATTTTTTTCTAATTCTCCCTGGACCTATTTCCTGGGACTGCAAATCTCAAGGTTTTTTTCTCTAAGTGCAGCAAAGATTGCCTGGGTGAAGTGTAAATTAACCTAAATACAGACCTCTGTTGCTGTAGCTAAGGTATTTTTAATACCTAAGGTAGTTTTTGAAGCCAGCTCAGGTTTTTGTATATTACACTGAATTCTGCAGACTATAAATATCCCTGCCATGTAATTAGAACTAGATTCAGAATATAAAAATGTATGGAATATTCTGGAGTGGTGATTTTAGCCCTTTGTACCACTGAATATCTGCCAAATTTAAACTTAATGTTAGACCATTCCATTGCATAATGTTAGCAAGGCAGTCAGAAATAATCTAAGCTGGATGAGAGACTTTAATTAACATTATATAGACTGAATTTTGAATTTTCTTTGCTTCTCAATGCTATACATCTTCTTGTTTGTAAGTGGTTTTGGAGAGAAGTTGCACTTTTTGTGTGACATGAATACAGGGATTCCAAAACTGGTGGAATACCTCACAGAAGTGCTGAAGGTCTATTGGCTTAAAAAGAAACACAACACTTTGCCTGAGACATCCAGACTGCTAAAGCTGATAGTGCTCTGGGGGGCAGGGGGGAATGTGGTACCTGGAGCATGGGAGGCTGCTGTGAAGAGTAGAACAGTGGGAGGTGGCTGTGGACTAAAAAGCCAAATTGTGGAGAAGCACAGTTCTGCTTATTGATTGACTAGCGTGTGCCTGGGTAAAATAGGGAAGAAATGCTTAGGGACTTCAGAGGAATGTGAAAGTATTTAATTCTAGCTAATATTACTATGTCCCCTTATTTCAACCAGCATTTTAAGATTTATTAATTCAGAAATAGACCTGAATTTTGCTAGAAAGGAAGTAAGGTTAACCCCCCCATGAATTTCTTATAAAGCGTTGCTTCCTTTAATTCCTTCATGGCAAATATCCAGGTTATTGCATATTATGGCAGTTGCTACTGTGAAATTTGCTTGTGCTTAGCTGTAGTTAAACTCATCTGTTACAAGAATGCTGTCAAGCATTCACATTTCCAATGCATTTAAAAATTTGGACTTTGGTCTAAGAAGTGTCGAATATCAGAGGGCCTAGGAGCTGGTCCCCAGGAGCAGGCTGGGCTCAGTGGTGGGGCAGGAGTGGAGGCTCAGTGCCATCCTGCAGTTAGTGGTAGAGTCAGAGACTGCAGGCTTTTCTTTGGTGACCTGTGGATCAACACTTTCTGCTGTGAGCCTAGGGCAGGATTCTAATTTCATATCAGCTGGTTTCATGGTCTGGAATTTTCATTCTGTTGCTCTTGAAAGTCGTAATCACTTTTAGGATACTGGACCTCTGCCTGGCCTGGTCTTTCTAAAATATCCTCCTCAGCTAAAACTTTGACCCTCAGGGTCTCAATTTCCCTCAAGTTGTGTTTTTGGTTTGTTTGTTTGCTTGCTTACTTGTTTGTTTGTTTTTTCCCTAGGAGATAAGATCAGAAACTGCTAATTTCTAATTGTTCTATTGGAAATTTTTCAAGGCAGTGGTGATACTCTATTTAAGATAGATGTATTAGGAAGAATACCTAGCCATCAGTTTCCAATCATAAGGAAAAGTCCTAATATATTGCAAGATTCTTGGCTTTAAAACATTGTTCAGGACAACACAGGCAGGCAGGCTGGCTGCTTCTGTACTATCTCTTGTCAGGTTAACAATTAGTTAATTGTTGCCGCTAATTACAATGTTCATTAAGCAATCCCAGGTGGCAGGTTTACGCTTCCTATCCATATCACTGAAACATTCTGAATAGGATTTCATGCACAAATGGAGGTAACGGCACTTTCTCTCTTGCACACAGACACAGCACGGTAGCATAAACAATATTCAACCTCTATGTCATGTACTTTGGCTCCTGGGATTATTGACTGGCCTCATTTCAAGGACAAGAATGGCATTGTTCTGTTACAGGAATGCTGTAGTGTTTTGGTTATTAACTTCTACAAGTTTTACCCAGGAAAATAAAGATGTTTTGTTTCATTAGGATGATACCATTAATAATGAATTATAAAGAAACAGTGCTTTACATGGCCTAAGTACTGCACAAACAGCAATACATAATAATTTGTATCACTGTAATCTCAGAAATAAAATCCAGAAGGATGGATTAGGCTCCATGTAGCCAGTTGTTTCCATACTGCTTTCTGAGTGGCTGCAACTCTTTGTTCAAAACAAATTACTCACATTCCAGGTTGCTGCAGGGGTACCCCACTGACTCCTGCTCCTCCAGACATCAATTAACATTTCTGGAGTTGTGGGATTCTGGTGCATTCTTTTCTTATCTTCTCCCCAAGAAAGCCAAATTCATCACTCTTTTTCTCCAAGACTCTGATTTGTGCTTCTTCCTAATCAATAACTTTGCTCATTGGGTAAAAATCCTCTGCTTTTTCTCTGCTTTTCTCTCTTCTGGTCTTTTTTTTTCCTCCTCTCTTCTGCTTTAACCTCAAGATAAAGCAGTACATTGGTTAGAAGCAGTGGTTGTAATAGGTAATGTGGCTTGTATTTCTGACCCAGTTATTTTGAGATGAAAGGAATAAGGTGTCCCTACATCAGTTTCCCAGACCATTCAAAGTTGCAATTGTCAGCTAAAACACACCACAGAGTACCATTATGTGCTCGAATAGCTCTTCTGTATGGCTTTCTATATATTTGATTGACTTTTTTCTGTTACAGTTAGCACAATTTGTTTAATTCTTTAGATGTTCTTCAGTCTGTAGAGCTTTTTGGGGTACATTAACATAACTGATGCTACATGAAGTTTATGATGATGATTCCAAGAAAAATATGGTAATGCACTACCATGATCCAGTCTGTGGGACACAGTCACTACTTTTTATTTTCTTTCTTTTGCAGAGGAAAAGACCATATGTGTTTTCCAAGCACTCTGTGCATTCTTCATGCTTTCTGAAGCCCACATTTCTTATCTTGGTGAAATATCCATGCCATAAAGCTGAACACTATGCAGCCGAATTTCCTTCTGAATGCATTGCAGAAAGAACTTTTGTCAAAACCTCTCAGATGATGCCTAAAAGAAACTGTGCACAAAGCTATTCCATTTGAAGATATTATAAAAATTCTCTGGCAAGGGTATCATATGAATGCTTATATAGATAATTTTGGAAGGGCAACCAAAATGCAATCCTACCTGAAATTAGGAGGATAATAAAAACTTTGAAGTCTCTTTTCTCTTTGATTCCTTACAGAACACTCCCACAATGGTTTTGCTCTTTGTCAGGCTTTTATGGAAGCTGCAGGAAAGCCCTTGAGAATATTTAATCAGAACAGGATGATCATACCTGTCAATTTTAATATATTCTTCATAAGGCGTTGACTAGAACAGTTAATTTAGGGTTTCAATGTACTCCTTGGACAGCGAGCTCTGTGCAGAGGCAGCTGGAATCAATTGCTGCATGGAATGAGTGTGTGGCCTTGGTGTGGGGTTCTGTGATAGAGAACCGAACACTTTTGAGTTCAGCTGGTGAATGGTCCAGGCACTGTTCTGTGCTGAGCTTTAAATCACATGAGAGACCAAAAGTTCACAGCACACTGACCTCCAGAGGAGATTCTCAGGGTCTGGCCAGGACATCTTGTCTTAATGAAAGGACACTTTTATGCCAGTGTTTCAAAGTCCTTTCCCCCCCCAGCAATTTTCCTTTTAACTTTCCCCTCCATCTCCCTTAGTATTTTTTAGATGAACTTTCATTTCTTTTTTAGCAGATTTTTAATTATCCTGGTGTCATACTGAGATGTGGCTGAGATGAAGACTCCAGCTGGTTTTGAGTCACATCTGCAGATCATATAAGTATAATCTCTATGGTAACTGACCCATGTTGGGTAGAAGAGAAAAATTCTGAGAACTAAAGGTTAATTGCTCTTTTATTTATACATGTTTTGTGCAACTCCAGTGTTGCGAATTAGATATCCAATTAGAATGGGGTCATTAACAGATTGAGCATCTTTTTTGTTTCTTGGATATCTGCAGAACTGTTTGAAATACTTTAGAAATAGCGATATTAGTGATAATAGTGATTAATACAATCTTGTGAATACACGGCTTGTATCCTGGTCAACTCTTATTTTTTAAAAGAAGGAAGGAAGGTTCTTACCACTGCAGAGGGAAACCCTTTTCTGCTTATATAATAGAAAAAAACCTACCTGTCTTTCTCCCCCTGTCCAGAACAAGGACAGCTTTGTGTGATCATTGTCCTAGCAGGACACCCAGAAAAAAAGCACAAGGAAAAAGCAACTATTTAAACAAATCAACAGACAAAATTTCTCTCACTTGACCCATGACAAGTTAATATTCTGTATAAGGCTTTTGAAATTCTTTTGCTGTACTCTATGCGTTGATTATTTGCAACACACTGGGCTTCAAATGAAATAACTCAGGTCTTTAAAAATGTGCTGTTAAAGTATCTGGTTTCTCTTTCAGGGGATTGCCCAGATTAATTTAAGAAAGTAAACCATTAATTTATTTTGAGAAATGAAAGACTTAGTGAGTAGTTTTCTCTCCTTACAATATTTTTTGGCTCTGCGAAAATGCTTAAAAAGTGCACTGGATGCTAACTGTGTCAAAAATATTATTATTTTACTTTCTTTTTCGTTGTCAAATGTATAGACTACATCCCTAGACATAGATGTATCTATGATGAAATATTTATTCTGATTTACTGAAATACTGAGACAACTGGTAATTATGTATTATAGTCAATTTAAAGATGGGACTGCCTAATACAGATTATCATTTTAATTTATGAAATGTGTGCTTTTGGGTTGTGCGGCTCATGAATATATTCTTTCTTGTTTATTAGGCTATTTGAGACTGGTATTTTTGGTTTTCCATGCATCCAGTACAAACTGCTTAGAAAAACTTGTATCTTTTTTTTTCATTCATGCACACCTAAGTGACTGTCTTGTGGCACATAATTGATATTCTTCTAAATGAGCACGGAAATTTCTAGTAACTTTTCATTATTTTATTTACTCTATGGGAAGAATAAATAGCCTTTTTGGAATTAAAATTCTTCAAACAATTGTTAATGAATTCCGGGGATGTCTTTCTTCTCATGGATCTTAGCAGAGTGAATTAATCTACGTTCAAACAAAATTAGATACGTAATTACCATAACCTTTAAGAGAATAATTATGTTCCCAACACAATCACTCATATTTTGGGAACCCTATTGCAAAGACTTCTGGCTTGTGTTGCAGACTTACTCCTTTTCCCTATACTCTCTAACAGAATAGAAAATTCAGACTTTTGAGTCCCTTGAGTGAAAGCCGATGACCTGTGGCTTTACAGTTTAACAGCTGGTATTTCTGGCTCTGTTTTTCTTATTGTTTTGGGAATTGTAACTCAAAACCTATGAATGGCATTGTGCATGTAAGAAGTCTGCTTAAATTGCATAAAGAAAAAGTTGCTGGGATGCTCAGGTCTAATACTTTGCTAAACAGTAAAATATTTGCTGTTGGTTCATGTCAGTAAAATGAGAAACATTATGACACATTGGATAGTTGGAAAATATTCTCTTTCAACATGCATTTCTGCAAAAATGTCATATAATGTCCTGGAGTTCTATATTTATTGACTTTCTGTATTTCCAAATTAAATCTGCTCATCTGACAAATATAAAGAATGTTTTGCTTTAAAACTAAGTTCTAAATCTGTGAGGCTGCTGCTTGCCTTCATGCTACTAGCCAGAAAAACTTGACTTTTTGAGTACAGCAGTATTATTGATGATCTATGTGCTAGCTCCCTCGCAAACCTAAAAATTCTACATGTTTATCGAGAATAAGCTGAAACAAATGGTTTCAGCTTGCAAAATCAGCAAAATGATACATATCCGTGTTAGAAATGTAGAACTCTAATGCAAATGGTGGCCCTAATTTACATACAATGAATACAATGAATATTCATCATAGCATTTAAATAATGATGAAAACCTTATAAAAATTTAAGTCTGAAAAATGTAATGCAAAATAAGTTTTATGAACACCATTAAATCCTTTCTACCTGGGTTTGGTATCTCAGTGTGCTTGTATCCAGATGTTTAAGTGTCTTTAGTCAACTAGAGATGAACAGGAGGGCTAGCTCTGATTTTTAGAAACAGCACAATTTTATCTATATGATTTTAACAAATATGTAAAATACATATGTACATGCAATCAGAAGATATTATGTGGATAAAATGCTTGGTTATTGAGTTACTAGAAAAGGATGCTACATCACAAGCAATAATGTAAACTTAATCACATAGATATCAACTAGATAAATAATATGATATGAGGCATGCAGTTAACATATCTCATAGGTTCTGGAGATGTCTATTAGCTATCTTTTGGATGCTCTGAGCTGATTTGTCTGATCTGTCTGATCCACCTGGTTGGAGAATCATTGAGGTTTCTGAATTGAGATATAGACAAAGAAGAGAAGAGACTCTACAAGACAAACTGTATGATTTCATAAGTACTGAACATGATTTATTTTTGTCTGATCAGTTCTTTAAGTGGGTTAAAGAAATGTACATTAGTAAAAAAACTCACATCCATGTTTACTGTCCTTCTAAGACCTATTTCAAACCTGTTAAAGTCAGAAGGAGTTTGATAGGTTACTCTACTAATAAGGCAACAGTCAAAAGCTCCTTTTGAAGACAGTGGAAAGAGAATATCTAAACCTTTGAAGAAAAAATTAGCTGGTTGATCAAATTCTAATAGTAAGTGTTACAGGATACCACTTTCTGCCTTGCACAGTCATGTAATTTGTACATGTAAAATTTGCAGAACCTCGTATCAAGATGAAGGTATTTATGCAGCTGCATGTGCATTTGAAGATCTTTTGGGATGAAAGACATCATAAAAACTAAAGCACTGATAGCTGAAAATGTCCAACATCACTGAAAAGAATGAAATTAAATGTCTTCTCAAAGGTAGACTTTCTTGAGTAAATTTCACCACTTTCTTGAGTGATTTCATCTCTGTACCTTATCACTAGGTGATAACTAAACACTCACTGCTGCCCAGTTGCTTATATAAGTTGCATATCAGGCTGACTACTTGACTAATGGTCTGAACACAGACAAGAGAAAGATAAGTTTTTGTTCTGTATACACTAGCTGTTTCTCTCTTGTGGTGGAAATGTCTCGCACGTTTGGAATATGACAGTTGCCTCCCATAAGTAAATATCCACTGAGAAATGCTAAAGAAATGAGGGGAAAGCCATATGGGCCTTTTCTACTTTATTAAGAGCTGCAGGAGAGATACTTAAAGCTATTGTAAAGATGAAAGAGAAGAGTGTTACGTATTCTGGTCACATATTCTCTGAGCTGATGGTTTATGTTATTGAAGTATTTTGTACGGAGACATAAATTCTCACCATTTAATAAAGAAAATGATTTTGTTGCTAGTGCATATCCTATAAAGTGAAGTCAAGTACACACCTGCTCACTTATGTGACTTGCAAATGAAAACAGGCCGCGATACCAAGGTAGAAGAATATTTCTCTCTCTGCTTTCATTCAGATTTTTCTTGATGTTATGACTGTGTTTTTATTTTATAATGAAATCTGTCTTTGTCCCAAAGTGTATCAGTAATAATGCATTTCTCTCTTCCTTTCATTTAAAGCTATGAACACAATAAGCATTTATTATGGCTTAAGACATGAAGTTGTAAACTGCCAGGATGATGACATATAGAAGGCAAGTGAGGCTCAGGGAGGTCGTGGGGCCATGCAGTGATAGTTCCTGAAGTGCTCCTTAATCTCATCAGAAACTCTTGCATGACTAAGGTGAGAGTAGCATTGTCTGTGCCAGGAACTTTGGCTGCCTGACCAAGGAGGGGGACAAGATATACCCAGTCATCCCCTGGTAGCCCTGGAACATTACTTGCCTGAATTATAGCTCAGCTGGAATGATGCCAGCTGGACTTTCTCAAAATCTACATTAATTACGATCCTGGATTATGGCCAGGATGGAGATTGGCAGACAGCTAAAGCCAAGCGTCTTGAAACCCTATAAACAGTAGTAGTGGTTCTAAGCGAGGCCCTTTGAGTTCTTCTGGACCACAGTAGGCTGTGCCACCATCTCTCTCTCTCTGAGTAGACACCTCTTAGAACTCACAAACTCTCAATTTTGCAAACTCTCACCAAAAGCTGACGTTGGGGTCTGGGCTGATACCTTCACTCCTGGAGGTTCAACCCTTGCACACTGAGAAATTCAAGAGCATCCAGCATGAGTACTTCAGGTTGAGGGGAACTTTTAACAGGTATATCTTTGTATATTTACATATATGCATCTTTGTGTCTGTGTGCGTTTGTATGTGAATCAATTGAAACACCCTGTAGAAAGTATACTATGTATGTTGCTATTTTGAACTGTAATCAAGTCGCTGTTGTAACTATAGTAAATCCTACTGAATATTTTTGTAGATGTTAAACTAGTCAATGATTAAGTGTAGCTAAATTCTTTAGATATACACAGCTGTCCAAGTCTTAGACTAAGATTGGACCTAGTCACACCTAATGTGCAAAATGAGTTTAGAAAGCAAGGCTGTGTATTCTGAACCCTGTGTCTCAATGGGAGGATCTCCCTTACCCTTTTGCATCCTTAGGCCTTTGCATCTATAGTCTCTGTGTAAATCATTCTAAATTGATTATAATCTGTTTTTCCTTGATATGCATCATCCATGTAGTAAGTAATAGAGTAAACCTTGCCATGGAACTTTAAATCACACTTTCTCAAATTTGTATTAAATGTGTTTGTGCTAATATCTTTGATGATGATTCTTTAAGTGACCTAAACCACACTCATAAATTTCCCGATTACTTTACTTTTCCTACTCTGAATAACAGGAGTATGCTGAGTGTGTTTCTGGCTGTGCCCATTATACTTACTGTCTCACCTTGTGACAGGATTCAGGATGAGAAGAATAGTATTCTACCTCTGTTGGTTGATACTCAAAATTTCTTTGACTATAGATCTTTGCCACATGTTGTCAATATGCAGCCTCACAGTAGCCGCAGAATTGCACAGCAATATATAATATGGGAAAAATTCTTGATGTTTTCAAAACCTGACTGAGCAGTCTTGTCCAACTCCGTAGCCAACCCTTGTTTGAGCAGTTGTTTGGACCGGCGACCTCCAGAGGTCCCTTCCAACCTGAACTACCTTATCAGTATATACTTCTGTGCCATAGATTCATAATTTACAGGAGCTTGTAAGCTTTTCTTCAGAAACTATCCACATGTATGCCTAAGCCTAAGTAGTGAAGTACTTTGAAATTCTTACCCTTTAGTGTATTACTAACTGTAGGTTTGTATTGCAAACTGTTATGTGCCAACTGCTTCATTTGCTTATTGGCTTTGGTGTAAAATTGAGCAGAATATCTAAGGCAAATGCAGGAAACATGGACAACAAAGCTCATATTTTAATTTGTTGATCCCAAGAACATGGCATTTGCAACAGGAAAAGTTACTGTAATCATAAAGAAATTGAAGAATAGATTCCTAAGTTCATCAGTATTTGTTTGCTGGGCAATTACCAGGCATGAAAATAGTCCACCAAGAGGTATATGAACAACAGCACTGCTTCACAGTGAAACAGTGAAATCTTAAGCTCCAGAGAAAGGTTTATTATTGGGTTTAGAGTACAGCCGATGGTGTAAGATAAAGGACATCTTGGAAGAGGCTTCATCTCCAGAGTTTTCTCATATAATATGACTCACTCTGCTTAACTTTGGTGCTGGGTAACCTCAAATACTTTTATCAGTTTAGCAGGGGCTGATGCTGTGCTTGGTGCCCTGATGAGACTTCAGAGAAGATGGAGAAGGGACTGGTATAGACATGGGTGATTTACTTCTCAAAAGGTGCCATAGTCGCTTGCATCAATACAACCACATAAGCATTTGTCTGGCAATAAAACACTTCCTGCTGTAAGTGTACAGGTTGGTAGTGGCAGCTTTAGGTAGTTCAGCCATTTTGTAGTTTATTAAGGGTTGTCGTTAGAGCAGACATTTTAAAATACTGCTCTGTTCATCACTGTGAAGTATTTACAGTGAGATTTTCATGTGGAAATCATTTTTTATCCATTTACCAATATTTACAGTCCCTTTGACTTTTAGGTCAAATATAAAATTATTGTTTCTGCAGGGAACTGAGTGTAGAAGTCAGACATCCCCTGACATCCCTCTCCTGCAGAGCTGGGCACAGGTGTAAATAGAGCAATAAACTAAGCAGGTTATCACTGCGAACTTTGCTTGACTGGATAAAGCTAGTACAGTGTAGTCCTAATTCATGGCTGTAGCTCTTAAAAACAATGGAGATAGAAATAAATACCAGTTTGTTTAATAGCAATGATATTGCTGCTAATAGTGATAATAATGATAATGGTGATTATTATAACACTACCAAAACCAATAGTAGTAATAATAATTATAGTAATGCTTCTTTATTGGCGTGTATTGTACAAATGCTTTCTGCTTAACTGCAGCTCAAATCAGCAAGTCAAGGCTCAAGGAATGAAATTCATTAGCTACGTTTGGAGCAGGCTGTGGCTGGCAGAATGTGCTAGTCAGGGAAGATCAGCGTGCCTAGGAAGGAAATGGAGAAGTAAAATGGTTTGAAAAGTTTTGTTCTTTTTTCTTTTCTTTTTAATTGCAGATAGCCAG
>WEIV01008409.1:22566-40759 GCA_013390005.1 Calyptomena viridis
TTTTTTTTTTTTTTTTTTAATTTTCAGCTGGGTTTTTTTGGGGAGTAATTTTCTAAATGGACATAATTCAGCTAGTGAACTGCTTAATTCACTGTTCATAACACCCATTCCTTAGAGTAATCACCACAGAGATCTTACAATTTCCTTTGCCTGACTGGTTGGCTGAGTTACCTCATGTGGTTTTTATTTTCTATGAGTTTTCCAGAACAATTAAATTTTATGCATCTTCGACTTTTCACAAATTTTCATTCATTAAAAAGTTCTGATATTTGGAAAAATATAAGCTACAAACAAAACAAAATTCAGCTGTTCAACTCTTCACAGAAGTGAAGCTGAAAAGAGTATCAGAGCAACCCACATATTCTCAAAGCTCACGTTGGTTTGCATTGTAGGACTAAACATGTGGTGAGAGGACTGTGACAGGAAAGGGACAGCAAAATCTTAGATAGATGCTCTGTAAGGGTCCCAGTGGAGGCACACATACCAGAAAAGACTGAGCTACCTCTGAGGCATGTAGGGAGTTGAATGTGTGCCTCCATGGTACAGGAAGATGTAATGTATACTGTGATACTCTCTGCAGCATGGTCTGATCTGGTCCCTAGTGTGCCAGGAGGGGACATAGGTACACTCCAGCTTATCCATGGGCCCTTGTTTCCTTACAGAGAAACTCATACAGAAAGGTGGGGAAGCCTCTTCTGTGTACTCCAAGAAGATCTGTTGTCTGGACACAGAGACCATACAGCAACCTATTCTAAAATGCCAGCGCAACCATTAGGATGAAGATACATGGGAACAAAGAAGGTACAGAAACACCTGGAATCCAGGGACTATTTGTTCAAATATGCAGAAGTGGCCAACTATAAAGTGCTACAACACAGCAACAAAGAGTCAGACAAATTACCAGTATCATGGATGTACCCACAATAGCTAAAGATAGGTTCAGTGCTGTAAGGAGGAACATCAAAATTGTAAGTATGTGGGAGACAACATGAGAGATGACAGAAGAATTTTTGGCAGTGGTAGTTGAATATCCAATGTGGACAGTGGAAGCATTAGTGTGCCTTCCATTACTTTTGCACTAAATCTGCAGTGCTTCGCACTTTCTGTCTGTGTTTACAGAAACAGTTGAATAAATAAGCTTCCAGCTGTACAGCATTGATCTAAGGGAAAATATGGAAGGAATGTAAATCCATATACAGATCAAATAAGACTGCAGAATATTTCTAATCATAGAACTCTTTGGATTGTAAGGTATTGCTCATGGGTCTATTCCCATACATAAGAACAATTGAGTTGAAGCTTTAGTATTATCCTTGTATATAGATATTTTCCTGAAGAATTTTCGTTACGGTTTTCATAATAAGGGCAAATATTGGTGCTAATTAGTCATTCAAGGGATTCTGCACTAGGAAATGTTGAACTATGACAGACTACCTTGTCCATTTGGATTTCTGTCCATCCTATTTTCTTCCTAACACACATAGGGAGTTTTGGTTTAAGTAAGGGACTACAGAGCTGAGGCAGCATCATGCAGCATGTGAGCACTTGCTGTATTGCTCTTTGCATATAGGAGAGTAACCTTTATATAGTCTATAGTCTCAGGCAGACCTGTGCCAAGCAAAATCCAAGACTGGATGCTTCAAAGGAAGGAGATATTCATTCACTCACTCAGCCATGAACGATGCATCTCTAGGTTTCTATTTTGGTCCCCATATTTCCCTAGCCCCACCTCTGCAGTAGTGGCAGAGCCTCAGATTTGTAAGTCTCACCATGCAGCACATGATACAAAGCAATAGTGTGCACATTTATGACGTTGGTTTTTTTGTAAGGGTGTGCCATCAAGATGCAAAGACATAACACTGGCTTGTTACCCTGACATGAATGTGTCTGAATGGAGTGGCATTTTGTCACTCAAGGTGGACAAAATCTGATGAGCAATGAGATCGCCTGCAGTTAAGCATAAACAGAATAAACTATGCTGCAAGCGCCTTTATTGATCTCATTATAAAACACCATTGCCTTTGCTCAAGAGAGGTGTGTGCATAAGGAAGCACTTGCTGTCCTCTCTCATTGTTTGAAGGCAGCTCTTTTATGCAATACCACACTTCTCATTGCCCTAAAAATTCATAGAGAAATTCTCTACTGGTTCCCTTAGTGAGTGTCTTGTTCCATTAAGAGGCTGACAGAGAATCTGTTAATAGGACAAATTCAAACTAAACAAACAAATCAATGAGAAAGAATTTTAACATTTTCACAGTGAAGTGCAGAGAGATAAATAAAACTGGTGTGTATTGACTTGATGGATTGGTGCATATTTGGCTATATCAACACTTAGCAGAAATCCCTTATAGTTGAGTGTTTTTTTTCTGTACCCTAATGAATGCAAATGCTTATATTTGGAATATGGGGTGACACTCAGATAGTTGTGTTTGTGTAATCACAACTGCCAAAGAATTTAGCAAATTTTTAAACATGATGGGTTGTTTTAGAACATACCATCACAATCCAGACAATGTACTTTAAATCTGGTACTCTGATATAAATATTGTATCTATATATACAGGCATATGCAGCCACTGGGACTAGGTCCTCCTCCTCTGCCTCTGCATTTCCAATGCCACCAGGGAAATTCAGTTTATCTGAGCTAGAAAACTGTTCTAGTAGAGTGAATTTTGCTGGTTTTCCATTTAATTTGGAGATCTTTTCAGACAGACTCTGTAGCATTACTCCCTTGGCCTGACATAGCATATTTTAAAAAAGGATTATGCATGTGATAAAATTATGGCTCCGTCATTGTAACAGTCCTAGGCAGCACGTGAAGTTAAAGAGGAACAGACCACTCCTCTTGCCTGGCTGTCATTTCAGGCTGCCTCTGGTAAGAATTGATTGAACTGAAGAGTGTGATGCCTGAGATGGCAGCACCAGTAAATTGCTTGTATGCAATGTGTTAACGGGTTGAGAATGTAAGATCTGCATATACCCAGTGCTTTTCATCCTGTTCAAATTCAAGTGCGTATGAAAATGTGAAATAACTCTCTAGCTCTAAATCACTCTGCATGGTCAAGGCCTTAAATACTAGTTGTTTCTAAACAGAAAGTCCTGCACAATGATTTATGTTATGTAGGGAATAAAGATTTCTTCCTTAAGCTTCCACTTTTACATGGAATAAAGTTGCATAGTTGAGTCTGGGTGGCTTAAACATGGAATCAAATTTCAGAAGACCTTTGTTTGGTTTGTATAGTCCTTGGATTCCTGTAATAATGATAGTAAATGGCTCACGAAATACAGGGACTGTAAGATACCTGTGGGTGATGGAGTTAAGGGAGCTTTTGGGCTTGTTCTGTAGCTGAATAGGTTTTTTCATCTTAGTGCAGCCCATGATCGTAACTCATGATCATAACCCATGGACAGAATTGCTCATGAAACTTTAACTCTCTCTGTTTTCTCACACATTCTGTCTCATTTATAGGGAAATGTTCTGACTTCCTTGAAAATCAGAGGAATGTTGCATGTAACATGAATCTATGTTTCACCATCTGAATGTTCGTGACTTGAATACTTCTTAAATTTTGCCGAGCAGAGTGTAGCCAGAGTCTGATGAGTAGAACTATATGAACAATGCTTCTACCAGCCCCTTGAAGCAGATAAGCCTATGAATAATTCAGCACAGGAGAGTGCCTAGCTCTTCTCTGGTAGCTTCACAACAGGCCACAAGTGACTAAGCTCAGAAGAAGATGTGTCCTCAGTATCATTAGTCTTCCGTTAACACTACTGAATTAGCACTTCTGTTTTATTGTACCCTGAAGCTAAAATGGTTATTAGGTTACAGAACAAGCAAATTATGGCTAAATGCCTTGAGCAGATTACTCAAGAGCTTCTGACTATCACTTTATTAACTACACTTTACGTCATCAGAAAATCTTAAGCTTGGAAAATTGGTAAAAAAGTTATCATAAAAATCAAAAAGGAGGCTGCAGAGGTAAGAAATTAAAATAGCATTAAGGAGCTGTCTAAGCTTGGTGTGTATGTCATATGTCATGAGCATAATACATCAGCCATTGTTCCTATGTCATAGTTGTTCAAACTGTTTATGTAAGATTTCTTTTTTATTATGATTATTAAAAATATACAACTTGAACATTTAGCTTGAATATAATTTGCAAAAGTTGCTAAAAAATCCTCGTTCTGAGGCTCAGTGTTGCTGCAAAGAGGTCCTTTCAAAAGCACTGAGCTTGTTCTTTACAGAAATGCAGGGTGAAGGCAACCAGGGTCTAGTGGTGTATTCTGTTTATCTGTTTCTATGTTTATATGCTCTAGCTTTGAACTGTTCTAGAACTGTATCCAGTGTAACCCTACCCTCACTCCTCCCATTCTCCCCACATATGGACCCAAACCCCTCCCTGCTCTGACCTAAGGGCAGAACCCTGCCCCAAACCACTCCTACCCCTCCTAAACTGCTCCCACCTCCCCTTCCCATTGGCCATTCCCTAATCCCCTCCCAGAAACCTGGACCCCCTTATAACCCATGCAGACAGGAAGTCAGATGAGATCCTGTTCTGGACTTCCATGGGCTTTGATCTCCTCTGGAGCCTCACGGCAACAGCGAATCAATAAACCATGTGTGTCCACCACGAGGGTCTCTGTGCGACCTTTTTACCGTTCTGGACTGACTGAGCTAGCAGGACCAAGGACCAACGCAGGAATTGCATCACCAGGGGACTATTCTCCTGGACCAATTTCACAGCTAAATTACCCTCTCTAACCAGCTTAGAAATTTTAGAAGGAGCTCTCGCTGCTTAATTGGTTCTTCCTGATCCTACCTTCTGGGTATAAGGCCTTGAACAATAGTGCCTTGTCTGGAATCATTACATGCAGGCTTTTAGAAGCCTTCCAGGAGCTCCATCATCAGGGGCCTTATGATGCTGTCCCAGAGGATTATTTTACAGGTGTGTTTTGCTGACCTGATGTATAGTGCAGGTACCTCAGCAGGTGTGTCAGGGTAACTGAGTGGTTCAATGGAATGTTGGGCTAAGTAGGAGAATGATCAGCAGTTCTTAGGAGTGCAATTGCAGCCAAAGTTATCACCCTGGGAAATTAGAGTCTACATCACTTTAGCACATAGCTTTTTTGCTGGAACACTTACAGGGATATCTTTTGGGCATTTAAGCCTGCCTGCAAGTTCCTGCCACTGCTGCAATATATTCCCTGTCCTCTTCCTCTTCCATCAGTTGGAAGGGGGAGCAGAGTCCTGATGTGAAGGATGAGGGTGCAGTAGACTGACTAGGTGCAAAAGTGGAAAGACAGTGCTGGAAGACAGCCCACCACCAACCTGTCATAGAAGGATAGACCCATCTGTTTGGATGACCACAGCAGCAGCTTCAATGGCAGGTATCTGAGCTTTGGGGTTTATTTGCCTATTGATTTGATGCTTTGTCTTCAGTAGTTCTACACATTAACACTAGATTTTGTAATCTTTCTTGCCAATCGGAGTGAGGAAGTTCTAAAAACTGAGGGGTGTGGGTGAAATTTTCTGTTCATTTTTAAAGTCATCCAGAGTAATCAACCTCACTTCTGCTGAAGTTCATACCACCTCTTCGTGTAGGTGTTTGGATGTATTTAACTGGTATGCGTTTTTATATAAATTATGTACTCAAGTATAAACCACATAAAAAAGACACAGAGGGGTATCCTAAGTCACAAGACAAGAATTCAGCAGAAAGTCAGTGCCTACACTGTTATGTTATGTTGGAAATAAATAATGCCTAACTTCCAAAAAACCCCCAAATTGCTAATAGCTGCATTGCCCATTTTATGACATGCAGCAGTCAATTACCACAAAAAAAGGAATTATTTGGTGACATTTTAGAGCTCTAAGTAGACAGAGAAGCCTACCTAGAGTATCAAGAATCTCAGAGTAAATGCACAGATTTTACACATAGGAGTGCTTTATTATTTTCCGTGGGATTTTATTAACAGGCATTAGCTTTCAATCAAAGGGCCTGAAGAGAGTCTTGCACTTTCAGCTGCTGCTGAAAGTAATAAACTGGTAAAGAATGAGTAGCATGAAGCTGAACCAATAGCAACCCAGTAGGGGAACAATCAGGGAGAGCTTTATATCAATGCAAAAGACAAATTCTCCCCATTGGAGATACCTTAGACCTTACACATAGGCTAGAGATATTTTTATATATAAAAATATATAAAAGTATATTTAAACAATGATCTTGTTTCCTTGAAGCACCGCACATCCGATGGAACCAACTCTTTAGCTGGGCATAATTGGTGCTTAATTTGGCTTCATTTTTGTTGGTGTGCCAAAAAACATTGTTTTTATTTTCTCTAATCACTTACCCAAACACTATGTTCCAATTATGATAAAAAAGTAGTTTCAACCAATTCAAAATTCTGCTAATTGTTCACAATAGAGTTTTCTGGAATATGTGTTACATGATAATCATAAGGTATTTTTCCAAGCTAAATAATTGTAGTATTCTATGTGTACAGCACAGTGATAGTCTCTGAGGTGAAATTCATGGTATAGTCTAAGGAGACTAAAGTGCTGCTCTTTCTTTGCATTTAAACTGCTGTTGGTTTGGTTCCCTGCTCCCCTCCCATGTGCAGAATTTTCTCTATAAAGGAAAAGATAACATGAAAACATTTTGAATATTTGTTTGACAGCTCCATGGTGAAAGGTACTCTTTGGTGAAAGCAGACGTGATGGCAGTATTGCTTTTTCTCTCCCTCCGATAGCTGGAAGTTAATGACCTGTACAGATTTGTGAAGAGAATTGTATTAAGGTGTTCTAGCCAGGTCAAGCTCTGAAGGAACATAAGGTTAGGGGAGCATTGTGTTTGGATTTTGAGGTGTTCTTTAGTATATTATTCCACCATATTTCATAGTAAGACATGAAGTGAAGGGCAGATGCTGCCTGGGGTGATTTTTCATAGCATGATATTTTCTGTTTGTGAGATCAGAAACACAGAGCCCAGGTAAATTTAATAAACCCCCCCCAACATAAAAACCAATTAAGGACATAAAGGTGATTAATTTGAATGAGGCTGCTATGAAGCAAAATCTATCGAACAGTCAAATTTCAATAGTCATTAGTTTGCATCACAGCAACAGAGCTGCTCTGGGAAAAGGTGAAAGGATTACAGCTGTCACCATGCTAGCGGCCTCCATGCTGAGATTCTCCACCAGATCTCTGCCTTCCTACCAAAGGGCTGAGAGAAGGGGAAGGACACTGGCCTTACTCTCTTAGGTTAGCCTGAGACTGAACAAAAGATATTATGAACAAATAATTGGATGCAACTTGGGTGACATTAGGCAATGTAATTTCCAGTATTAATTGAGTTTCCATACTGTGCCCAATAAAGTTTTAGCAGACTAAAGCATGGCACGTTTGTGGACACAGCAGGTTGTCTATTCAAATAGCACTACCATGTGCATATTATTTAATGAAAATGAGGGTGTAGAGTACCACATATTCCATCATATCATATTCCATCCGATCCCTCTAGGGCTACAAAATCTTATTACTGTGGACAATAACTAAAGGTAATGGCAAAGAAGCCAGGAATAGATTTGGATGTAGCAAATGATAACAAATTAGACAGAATCCACATGCAATGACTTACTCCCCTTTGAAGTACATTGAAAGATGTGCAGATATGATGTCAAGGTTAAATTAAGGCCTTAGCTATGGATATGACTGAGAAACAAAAAATACACGTTTTGGGTGGATGTCCAGAAAACCAGAATCTGACCAGTTTAAAAGTGGGTCTGAACATGATTTTGTATCGAAACTGGAGATATTTCTCTTATCCTTTAAAATTCCTGAGCTGAACACCAATGTTGCAAACAGTGTAATATGTCAAGAAAGATAAGTTGTACAGAACTAGTTGTAGGTTTCCATGGCAATATACACTGAAACTCAGTGATTTACCAGTGCTGAAGCTGACAATAATGAGGTAAAGAGAAATCTGCGTTTCCCATTGCTCATCTATGGGAAAAAATCCCCAATTCTGTAGTAACCATATGTAGTGCAAGTTTTTCCTTACACATCACAATACATTTTCTGGAAAGATTACACATTTCTGGATACCATCCAGGATGGCACATGTTCAAATTTTCTTAGGATTCTTTGGAAGTGCTCACATTAATGTGAATGGCCAAGCCTTTATGACCCATACCAGATTTTAAAGCATGTGATCACTATTTACTTAGTGATAATATAAGGTTTGCTAGGACAGGAATTTTGGGAATTTATGACCAGAGGTGTCTGAAGAACACACATATCTAAAAGTTAATTATTTCTTTATTGATCAGGATTACAGTTGAATTGATTCTTTTACTTGGTGGTTAAGGAAGATAGAAAAGAAGACAGAAGAAAGAGAAGAAGATTCAATTGGGTTATCTAAGGTCTAGAAGAAGTTCAATGAAATTTTGGTGATTTTTGGAGAGATTTTAAAGCCAGGAAACATAGCTGATATAGATTAGCAAAATAAGAATTTTCCCAAAGAGCTCTGATGGGTAAGAAGATGTGCAATTTCTTTCATAATTTTTACTACTTTGACGTGAAGTTAAACTTCCTTGTGACCTATCTTGACACTCCTGGATTTGGCAAAACCACAGTCATTCTTTCTTGCTGTGATTTCACATTGCTTGTTCTTCTCTTCAGCGAAAAAATCAACTGAGCAAAACAGATTGAATATAAAAAAAGAATAAAACTACATGATGCTTAACCAGACTCACTTAGCAATCATATTCTGAGTGAAAACTCTGCTTGGTTGACTGGCTTTTAAGTTACCTGTGTTTTATATTTTCTGATGTCTCCCTATCCCACAGCAGTGGCATTATTTATTTATATTATTTATGGATTAAATATTGCAACTTGAATTCAGTTTTGTTGCCTTTAAGCAAAAAGTCTGTCTCAGCAGTTGCACTGCATGGTTATTAGACAACATAAAATAACAGCTTTGAAGCTGTTATTTTTTGGCTATAAAGTACCTAAAATTCTAAAGATTAAAACTATATAAGGGGCCGTAAAGTACCCGGATTTCTACAGATTAAAACTATATAAAGGTGGATATTATTATTGTGGTTGCCATTATTATTGTAATTATATTTTTTTTCTAGGAAATGATTTTACAACTCTAGACCAGTCTTAAAACCAACATAATCCAGCAAGTACTTAATAGTTGATTAATTCACCAGTGATGCAGGGCTCTGTGATTAGAAGTTTTTCATAAGGACTAAAACAGGTCTGATGGGGAAAAGGCCTAATGGGCAAAGGATCAAACTCACTCCTGAATTCACTGAAAGAGTTCCTAATCCAAAGGAAGAAGCAATGGATTGCTGGCTGTGAGTATTGCCAGTATGGTATTTCATTCTGAAATAAAAACTATCAGCCTGTTAATCATGTCAATGACTTGTCTGTTGTGTTGTTAGTGTTTGCTTAATATTGAAATACAAATTTCTAGCCACTTGACTGATTTCAATGACTGTGATAGGAAACATAATCTATTTACTATTGTGTGACATTTTGAGCTTTTTACTTAAGAGGGAAATATAATACTGAGACTGATAACTCAATACCCAGTTGCTACATATTATGTATTATGAGAACAATTACAGTTATTGATGAAGGGCTAACTTGAGCTGCAACTAATGATAGAATCATAGAATATCCTGAGTTGGAAAAGCTGCACATGGATCATCATAGTTTGACTCCTGGCTCTGCATGGGACAACCCTGAGAATCACACGATGTGCTGAGAGTATTGTGCAAATGCTTCTGTGACCACTTTCCTGGGCAGCCTGTTCCAGTGCCCAAACACCCTCTGGGTGATGAACCTTTTCCTAATATCCAACCTAAACCTCACCTGACACATCTTCAGGCCGTTCACCTGGTTCCTATTGCTGGTTATGACAGAGAAAGATGGGTTCATGTACCTCCACTTCCCCTCACAAGGAAGTTGTAAATGTAATGAGGTCTCCCCTCAGTCTCATCATCTCCAGGCTGAACAGACCAATTGGCCTCAGCTGCTCCTCATACAGCTTCCCCTGCAGGCCCTTCAACATCTTCATTCCCCTCCTTTGGACACTCTATAACAGATTCATATCTTTCTTATATTTTGGCACCCAAAACTGCACAGAGGACTTGAGTTGAGGCCACATCAGTGCAGAACAGAGCAGGGCAATTCCCCTCCCTTGACCAGCTGGTGATGCTTTGCTTGATGCCCCCCAGGTCACAATTGGCTCTCCTGGCTTCCAGGGCGCTGCTCATGTTCAACTTGCCATCTACTAGGACCCCCAGGTCCCATTCTACGGTGTTCCTCTCCAGTATCTTGTTCCCTAGTCTGTTCATACATCCTGGATTGCCCCATCATAGGTGCAAAATCTTTTGTTAAACTTCATACGAAGATGTTAAAGAGAACTGACCCTAGAATGGAGCCCTGCAGAACCCCATTAGTGAATGGTCACCACTCTGATGTAAATGCATTTACTATAACCCTTTGCTCTTGACCAGTGAGCCAGTTGCTCATTCATTGTATGATGTGTTTATATATTTGTTTTTTAATGTTTACCTAATATTTAGAATGTCACTGTATCTTTTCACTTCTTCCATGTGAGTAAAATTATATTCATTCTTCTACATCCTGCTAGGATTTACTAGGGAGAAGTAGAGAATTCTCCTTGAAATGTTCATACTTTTCCTAAATGTGGTCATATATTTCTAGCTCTGGACTGCTAAAGCAGAATCCTTTCCAAATCATCATCTTTATAAACAATATGAACATGAAGATACAATATGCAGATTCAGACTGCACAAAATGTTTTACTTACATTTTATGCCTTTAAATTTGTCTGATATTTGTTGTGGAAAATTGCAGGTTTAGAAAATGGTATTTTCTAGAAAAAAATAATTCTGCTAGAGATTCTACTACCTGCCTCATGATGGCTGTGTTCTAGACAACAGATTTTTTTTAATACGTAGCATTATTAGCAACTGCTTTTGAAAATGAACTTTTTCGTATTAAATGGAATAGCTTTTCATTGATATAATTTTGTGAAACAGGGATATTTCAGAAAAAATCTGCCTGGCTTATACCAGATTGTTTATGTTCTTGAGTGACAAAGTAAAATGACATTTGGCAGGAATTTCATAAAACTGGGCAAATTGTATGCCTCAGAAATGTGTGATTTATGTGGGGAAGCGAAGAGTGAGAGGTCTGTGTGCAGTATGAGCTTTCAGATGAAATATACAATGAAAAACCAGGCTGCTTGCATTCATTAAAGAGCTTGTGATGCTTTTCGCAGGGCAGAAATTCTTTCTGCAAACTGTAGTGTAAATCTTTTGCATGAAACACTGTATCTTAATTATCAAATTACTGGAAGATTATCTAATTACCATCTGCTAATGTGCGTACCCTCCTACACTGACACAGTAGACACCATTTTCTATTATAGGTTATTTTTATATGTTGTTAAACAATCACCATCTTACATTCCCATAAATACATGTTTTCCAAAATGTGTAAATTCTAATGGCATTCCAGGAGAGAGAAAAGTTATTGGACTCCATTATAGTGATGGGAAGAAAGCACCAAAATATTTGTCAACTGGCCAAAAATTAACCACAATTAAAATAGGAACAGTGAGAACATCTGTGAGTGCATTCAATTGAATAAAAAAAGTTAAAAGCTATTTACAATCCTTACACTCCAGCACATAAGTAAACCACTAGCTATTTGGGTCAGGAGGAAAATTGCTTCAGAGGTGTCTTATTTCAAAATTGTCCCACAGTTGATAACTAGACTTCTTACATTTTTCCCTTTATTAATTTTCGAGGTTTATACTATCTTCCCTGTCTCCACTATAAAATATCCTTTGCCTCTTATGTAAATATGACTATGTGAATGGCACACAGTTGCTCAGGGGAGGTGCTAAGGACTGATATAAAGGCATTTTGTTATTTTTAATAATATTATTCTGGTGGGATAAAAGCAGCAGAATATTTCTTAGTAGGCCAACAATTTTATATTATTAAAGTGTGGCTTATGAAAGCAAATGGCTTATAAGGCCATTGAGGAATTTTCTTCAAGCATCTGAAGGCTGAGTACAGTGATGAAACCACATTCTTGGCAAAATATCTTTCACTGCAGTCTCCTTTATACTTATGTATACTTACATATTTTGGATGAAAGGACTTTAAAATAGTTAATGATCTGTTTGTATATCCATGCAAGTCAATAATAAATTTTCATTAGCTTTAGTTGCATAAAAACAGGCTCTAACTTGTTAAATCTTGTAATTTCTGATCAAAATACAGGCATATCTTTATCACTAAGCCTTTATTCAGTGAGACAAGCTTAAACAGCAAAATATCAAGAAAGGAGAGGAGAGAGATGCAAACAAACCCGAGGATTCTTAGCTCTTTCCCTCAGCTCTAAGTATTACGCTGCACAGTCTGTAAGGTTGTTTTGTAAACTTCAAGCATTTTTAAACTGTCTCACACACAGGTGATGCTCAGGGCTGCTTAGGCTGAGACTATGGTATGTTCCAGGTAAAACCTGGCTTCAATGGAGCACCTTTTTTTTTTTGTCTGAAATAGCTAAATTTGTTTATCAACGAGCAGATTTACTAGAAAATATATTAGACATGGCTTTCAGTCCTAATCAATGAAATGACAGCTTCTTAAGTAGACTCCTGTTCACCTATTTGCCTTTCTGTTTGAAGAATCTTGCCAATCACTATTAAGGTTTCTTAATGAGTTTAGACTGAAAAATCAGCTCCTGTGCTGCAGATGCCCATCCATCAATTTGCTCCTGCAATTTCCATCAGGAACTTTTGACTATATGGTTATTTATCTGCTATGGCAATAAAACTGTCCTAACTTCTCATATATTCTGATGGGCATTTAAGAGAGCATAATTTAAAATTATAGAGCTATAAAGACCTCTTCCTTCATTATTTAATATGCAGACCCTAAATTAAAGTTATATATTCTTCCTTGTTAGTAGATTTCATGTCCCTTCTGTTATACCCATCTATGCATGTTGTCCTGGCCTGTGTTAATAAAACCTTATCATAGAGACAGAGGCCTTATTCAGAAAAATAATTGATTTCATTGGCTAAAGACAAAGAAAGATTATAACCTGTATTTAACACTGGACAATCTATATAGACACACTGGACAATATGTATAGACATGAAGTGACAATGTAATGAATTTGAAAAAATGTAATGTGAAAAATGTGAATAAAGTTTCCACTAGAATAAGCTCTCAAGTAGACACCAAGGAATTCACTGATCAGACAAGCTTTTTTTAATTTTTAAGGCATTTATAACATCTTTCCGTGGTGTTCATCAAGGACTATAGTTTTCCCCTCTCAAATGCCACTAATAGGGTGCCTAACTAATTATTTTCATAATTCTACTTCTCTGTCAACTGTATTGAAATACAATAGTGGGAAAAAAGTGATAGAGCAAAGTTACACAGTGTCATTAGAAAGCAGTCTGAAAAGAAGTGAAAATGACATACAGAACTCTGTTATTTTAACTAGCATTCCCTATAGGTAATTTGTAAAGAAGTGGAATCAGTCAATTAGTTTCTGTAAACCTCAATTAAGTATATCATATGTATGATTCTGGTTTAAGTGCAGTTCAGGCTTTTGTAAACCTGTCACTGTGCATTCAAAACACAGATATCTTTCCTGTGAGGAATACATAAGTGAAGGAAAGATGCAGCTTTGCTGTGTAGTTATGGGGCAGCGGAGACATGACCATAGAGTAAGGTAATTCATAATCTCCTAAAAGACGGACTCTATTTCTCAACATCCAAATGCATATAAAAAGGGTCAGGAAAAGGGCATAAAAGAAATATTAGAAGTACAAAAATCTCCTCTGTAAGAAGACATGGTATCTATTGAACAGTTGCAAAAAAAGAAAAAAATCAGGGTCATATAAAATGATGAAAGCAGATGACAGTCAGATAATCCTCTCTTATTTTTTCTCAGGAAGATAAACAAATGAAAACTAGTGAAAATTATTATGCAAATAGATGTGAAGAAATGCTTTTTAAGATGAATAATAATTGCTAGTGCCATTAGATATGATTGAGATGAAGCTTAAAGGAGGATTCAGAAATGAATTACACATTTACATGAATAATAAACACACAATCTGAAATTACAGGAAGCAGGTTTTATTAGGTCCTTCTAATTCCATATCGTATATCTACCACGTAGGCTAAGATTATACTTAGAGCTATATCAACAATAACAAAACAACACACAAACATGAATTATGCTCCTTCACTTAATGGACCCGAGAAGGCCTAGAAAGACCTATAAATGGTAGACATATATAAAAAATTGTTACATGCAACAAGACCATTTGGGACAAACAGCCTGTGCCACTATTAAAGTCAAGTAAAAATTTCTGTCATTACTTCACATCCATGAGTACAGTGTCAAAGTTAGAGGTCTCATTCATGTCCTGATTAAAGATAGAACAGACAGAAGAAAATCACATGTAATTGAGTAGCTTCTTCTCAGAAGAGAATACCTTTCTAGAGAAACAATTTACTTGGTAATTAACAGAATATTTTCCTATAAACAGAAAGTTTATGCTGTAAGACATTACTTTCTGGGGGCACATTTTATCCTGGCTCCCACAGAGATATCAGCATTTTCTGAAGGAGAACATCTCAAGGCTGCCAAATTCTTTCACTGCAATTCGCGAACCCAATGCAGCACCTCTACTCACCAACAAGATATTGAACCTGAAAAATGTATTTTGAGACCTATTTGTGAAGGTAGGAAAAAGCAGAGGGAAGAAGAAGGTGGAGAGAGAGAGAAAGTGTGTGTGTGTTCATGTGTGTATGGGTGTGCATGTGTGTGTTCATTCATGCTACAGGGTGAACCTCCTGGAAAGTGTGAAGAGCTACTTGCAGGTCACATGAGCTAGAAGAGAGGGTACAATTTTTCTGGAAAGAAAAGAAGGAAAGAGGGGATAAAAAGTCAAAAGAGACTAGACAGGTGATCCCTACTTCGTTTTTGGACCAGGTATAGTTTTGCTTTGTTTTGATACAATTGTCTTCTGGCTTAGATAGAAGGACATCAACAAAGGTAATTTCCTATTTCAGGGAAATAGTTACCATTTATAACTAGAGATGGCAAACTAGACTATATGGACTCCATGATTCATTTGTAATTGCATCTTCTATGTGCAAAAAATACTTGAGATGCTTCTAAAATTACCAGCTGAATTGATTTTCCCCAAGCCAAAACCATTCTAAGGGAATCCAACTGGGATTGGATTCACACCTCTGTACCTTGACTGGCACCAGGGATATTTTGTGTCGCTCACTGCCTTGTACTGACAATAATGTGATTATTGGCAATTTCCCTCTACATGTGATAGATGGCAATCAATTAAAATGCTATATTTGAGACAACAGAATGTTTACTTGGAATAATTTTTTGATTTAGTAAATAGTAGAACTAAAAAAAGAAATTGCTGCCATCAGCTTTCACAATAGTTGAAAACTTATTGAGCACAACCAGACAAGTGTTTAGTTATCTGGAGGAGAAAGCTTGAGCAATGGGCTGGAAAGGCAAGGTCTTTTAAAATACGCTCATTTTTAAGATTTAGTTTCAGTCTCTTCTTTCCCTCCTCCCTGTCAAGTAATTAAAGTTCTTGACTTGTTTCAAAATGGCTCAGATTAAATTTAATTTTGTTAAGCACCTCAATTTTTCAGCTAGGAAAGAAAAAAGACCATTAGGAACCTGCATTATCCATTAAAGCCGCCTTCATGATCTGATATTTATATGGTAAATGCTAATTGGACGTTTATCATAATAAAGATAATGATTTCTGTAGTCTTTGCAATGATAATTAAGATGAAAGATGAAAATGATGCAGAGTGAACATTGTATTTTTTATTTGCTGTGAATGGAGAATGGAAAATTAATTCTGTCCTTGTCTACAGGGTAGGGGTACCAGGCAGGGATACAGGGGAACATGTACAAGAAATTGTTTTGTCTAAGACATCTGAATTTGCTTAGGGGAGAGATGGTCCTTCTGATTGTACTCCAGTACTCAGATGAAGAAGGTTGATATTGAGTGTAACCTCCTCCTACTATTGGAAGCTATCCTTAAGACAGATGTGACTAATAAGATTTTGTTCATTATTCTTCAGTCTTTGCCTTCTTTTGCTTTCTAAACAATATGTCTTCCCAGTTCCTTAAGGAGAAGAAGCAACTTCCATGGTGTAGAGTTGTAAGTGCATGCAGTGCCAGGCTTTATGAGAACTCCCTTACTGAGGGCTACAGTGACAAAACTGGTTGTTTACACAGTGTTAGACTGTGACCCAATGGCATTCAGAGACTCTACCACTGAATCTGGTAGCAATTCTGAAAATTGGGAAAAAAAGAGTTAAGTGTTTTTGCTCAATCCATTCAATGTCCAAAATTCAGCTGTAATGTATATGTTCAGGCAGCTTTAATGTGATTCCTTGTATTATTGTCTGTGCTCATTGTACCAGGTGTAGGTATATTACTTCCTTCAATGAACAGCTGGAATCTCCTGGCAGGCTGTACTTTTTTTATGGGGAATTCTGGACCTCAGCTTGGAGGGGGTGTGGGCTCCTGTTGATAGCCATTTCTGTAATCAAAGGGAAAAAATGTGTACTTTGGTTTCAGTTCTATATGAATACTGGGACATGGAGATCTCTTTGCTGCAGGGACTGTCAGCAGCAACCCTACCTGTTAATGATGAGCAAGAGAGAGGGTCGTTAGCTGGCATCATACACATATATGTGTAAAACTGTACCAAGAGGTGAAAGGGCTGTAGCACTTGACAAGTCTGATTTCTTTCCCAGTTTTCATTGTAGCGCTGGTGGAGATGTTTGCTATTCTGTTAATTCAAGGTCAGACTAGAAGACTGCACATGAATTGCTGATGGAAAGAAGAAGAATATTTTCTCTTCCTATTTTTCAGAGAACTGCATTTTAGTTTCTGGGGATATTGCAGCATTCTGCAAGTTAGCAAGTTGCAGATCTCTTTCCTCAATGCAAAAAGAAATGTCATTTATAGTTATTCATTTGTATGGTTCTCAGTGGTCTAGTGCAGTTCTGTCAGAGCTTGATAAGCATATCCAGAAAGAACAGAACCCATCCATGTCAATCTACCCCTTAATGGAAAGGATTAGTGGCTTCTAGGCACCCCTGCAGTCTTCTGCTTCTGCAGAGATGGGTTTCAAGAGCAGTGGAGAGCAGTCAGAACTACTCAGAGCCGTGCAGAGGAGCAACAAATTGGTTCAGGATGGTGGGCACTGCGTAGTGCTGGGCTGAGAGCACTCTGCTGCAGGCCCCTGGGAAAGTGGCAATCTGGAAGCAGGCAGCCAAGGCTGGACTCATCAGGTGCCCTCACAAATCATCTGATCCTGTTGTCACTAGGGGCTCATGCAAACCAGCCACAGAAAGGACTGGAGTGACAATATCTAATCTGACAGGGGTTGCTCCAGCTAGGGGATTTCCATTGCAGTAGGATGAATAATGTTTGGCGAATAGAGACTTGTTATCCACTCCTACTTTTGGGGAGTGAGATCTATGGATGCTCATACTGTTTAGTAGTTCATAAAAATGTTTTACATGTGCCGATAAACATGGAAATTTTGCTTACAGAAAGACAGACTACTGAATTTGGCTAAAAGCACATGATGTATACACTGGTAGACACAGTTATAAGGAGACTGTACCTTTTACATCTCTGAATGGAAAAAAATTCTTAAAGAGACAATTCAATTAGTGCTCTGTTGTGGTTTTAAGAGTTATTTATTAGCTGGGGGAGGCTAGGAGAGAGGCTTCTTTAAGAAGGTGCTGGAGTTTTTCTCTGCTCTAAGCTAGCTCAAGGTCAGCCAACAATGCCTCTGTGATAACATATTTAAGAAGGAGTAGAAAAAAAAAGCGGGGCAGAACATGATGGCGGCTTAAGAGAAAGGAGGGTGTGAAGTTTGATTAACACCAAGGTCGGAGGGAAGGAGAAAGAGAAGATGCCTTAAACACTGAAATAGGGCCCCAGCAACCTGTGGGGAACCATAGGAAGTGAAGATTCGCCTGCAAACCCGTGGGAGACTCCACACTGGAGCAGATAAGTGCTGGAGGAGAGAGGCTGTGATCCTGTGGG
>WEIV01008409.1:40900-75925 GCA_013390005.1 Calyptomena viridis
CTTCTTTGAGAAATTTTGGACATGTGTGTGGGCTCTTGCCATTTAGCCAGAGTCAAACCATAACATGCTCCAACTTGTTTTAATAGTTACTATATTTAAGAGATTTCAGTAGCATCCTACAGGTTTATGAGGCCATAATTTGGTTCCTGAAAGTGAAACAGAAGTGCTATTCCTGGTGTGAAAAATATCACATGGGGCTGTGAAAATAATTGATTTCTTGGTTTGCTTGCTGAATTGGTGGGAAGGGGGAAAAGATAAGCCAGCAGCAGTGAGAAAAGAAATCCAATTTACTTCCTTGTGGATCCTATTGGATCAACACAGAGTGAGAGAACAGAGGAATATAATTTCTTAGGTGAATGTCCTCAAATGATGTTTAAAAAAATAAAAAAAGTGGATTTTTTGAGGTATTCCACATATAGAAAAGATTTGACTATTCATCAAATCAAGGGCATGGCATAAATGACTGGGATATTGACCAGGATATGAGCCATATGAGACGCTGTCTCTCTGCTGATAGGCCTTCAGTTATGGAAAGCATTGGAACAACTCCAGAAAAAACAAATTCTTCTGAGCTTCAAACCACTGTTCAGAATGAATACACTACCAAATTCTGGATTTTGCAAAGCTGGCACTGAAATTGCTTCTAGGTTTGGAGAATGACCTCTGTGTGGGGCTTTTTTTAGTGAAGTTGTTTTTTGCTGAAAAAAATGTTTCCAGCACATTTTCTGTACATAGTAGTAAATATAAGAGGAGAAAACTGCAGAGAATTAATTGGACTCCTGAATTTAAAATTTCCTAGATTATAGTTATGTATTTAGAGGGAACAGGAAATTGAGGTTCCAAGAGGTACATTTTTCAGAAAGTCCTTAAGTTCTTTGAATGTTCAGTTCAGAGGTCTCATCTGGAAGTATTCCGAGTTGTCCATATGATGCCTGTCATGAACCTTTGAAATGAAACTACTATGAATTCCTGCATCAACCTGAACTTTCTTTTCCATCTTGCTAAAGTTCAAGATTAAACTAACTTGAACTTTGATTTATAATTCTGTCTCAACCAGGATTTCTGATAAATGATGAATGTTGAAAGCATTCTAAAATTTTTCCTGCTACCATTTTTCTGGTCAAACTCTACATCTGTTCCTGGACCACCAGTACACAGTGTCCAAGTAGAAGGAGAAAGCACCAGACATTTTACAAACCCTTTCCTCCAGGGAGTTTCTTGACCCATTGAGACAAACTGAAGTGAATAAAATTACTGAGACAAATGTCATGATTTGACTCTGGCTAAAAGCCGAGAGCCCACACATAGATCTAAAATTTCTCAGAGAAGGGAAAAAAAAACCCCTTGACTTTTGTGATAAGGATTACAAGCAACTGTTTATTAACTACTTCGCACAAGCAAAACAGGCTCTAACTTAGAATATTAAGTATTTACTACGCTACTGCTACTACTACTACTAAAATCAGAGCTTAAGATTTAAGAGTGGGAAGTTTGATAGATGTTACAGACACCTTTCCTCCCCCCACCCCTCCCTTTTAAGATCTTTCACCTTCCCCCAGCAGCTCGGGAAGGCAGGTGTGTATGTGGGGGTTACAGTCAGACGTGGTCTTTGCTGCTGCTCAGGAGAGAGAGAGTCCCACCCCAGTTTTCCTCGTGGGGTCTTCTCCACGGAAACAATCTGTTGCAAACTGCTTCTTAGTGGATTTGTTACTAACAACAGTTTTTTCAGGTACTGTTGTCACGTAAGTCACTTTACCATAGGTGCAGTCATTCACGTGCCAGCTGCTTAGCTGCTTCAGCGTGGGTTCTTACAGGCCACCAGTCCTCCCAAGAAATGCTGCTCTGCTACTCAGCGTGGGTCTCTTCTTCCCACGACCCGCAGGACTCTATCAGGCCCCTCTGCTTCAGCAAATGTCCCACAGGATCACAGCCTCTCTCCTCCAGCACTTCTGCTCCGGCGTAGAAATCTTCCAATCTTTCCATGGGTGTGCTACGAATCTTTGCTCCTATGATCCCCCACAGATTTCCTGGGGCCCTATTTCACTGTTTAAGGCATCTTCTCTTTCTCCTTTCTCTGACCTTGGTGCTAATCAAACTTCCCACCCTCCTTTCTCTTAAGCTGCCGTGGTGTTCTGCCCTTTTTTTTCTTCTCCTTCTTAAATATGTTATCACAGAGGCGTTAGCAATCGACTTTGAGCTAGCTTAGAGCAGAGAAAAACTCCAGCAGCTTCTTAAAGAAGCCTCTCTCCTAGCCTCTCCAGCTAATAAATCACTCTGGCTACTTAAAACCACAACAACAAATTACGAATAAGAACTCAGATCTGAATCCTGCTTTTTGTGGTTCTTCAGCCACCAATTGTCTCGAGCCACTTGAATAATTGTTTTTTTCTGGCTATTTAATGCTTTATGGAAGACATGGCAATTATCCACAGTTTTTACAGATGTTTAAAGTATCCTGCCTTTAATAAAGGTATTTTAGTTCTTCAAATGTATTTTTAAGGATTGTCCATTCTGGTTAAAGCAGGATACAAAAGTTTAAAACTTATAGCTTTTTGAAAGATGTATATATTTAATTGCTCATGAAAAGGAAAAGCCTGCATAATAAAATAATAAAGCCTGTTTTTGTCTAGGGATGACTCCTCTCTCAGTCTGTTATTCCCATGCCATGTTCATGTAAATCTTAAAGTAGTCATGCTGGAAATAAGTAATTATCCAAGCCAGAAAGGTTATCTGGTAATATTTACCTTTTCAGAGAAATTGAGTTTATCTTCTTTATACTGTTTTTTTTCTTCTTTTCCTTTCCCTCTACTCCACATAGCAATGCTAAGTGTGCAAAGGCTTGATTGTTTCTAAGGGAGTATTTTTTGAACCCAGACATTAAAGGAATGGAAAAATGTCCCAAGAAAATTCTGTTTTCATAGGTTTGACTTTTCAGTGCAACAGAGATCCAGAAAAGCAGATGTAGTTTCAAAATCTCTGCTTGTGTCATTTCAGACTTTGATTTCCTCAATTCCAACAGACTCAGTAATCTTAGATTTGGTCTGCACTGGAATGAAAAATTTTGAATTTCATGATCATGCACATCACGGAGCAAGTCTTAAACCAATACCTACATACCCATCCACCCGCATTGCATGCAGATACATCCACACAAACATACAAAATAGCCTCTTTGAATTTGTATAACTGCAATTTTGGGATTATGCACTGGTCAATTCCTATTGATGAACTAATTTTCTGCTATTCTGAGGCTATGTATATTGATCTTGAAATAATCAACAA
Organism: Calyptomena viridis; assembly: GCA_013390005.1. Lineage (NCBI taxonomy): Eukaryota > Metazoa > Chordata > Aves > Passeriformes > Eurylaimidae > Calyptomena > Calyptomena viridis. The sequence goes on from WEIV01008409.1 coordinate 44,183, forward strand.
ATCTAAGAGTATTTATTTGGGACCCAAGAATGTGAGAAGTCTGGTTTGCAGAGAACAAGTAATTTATCCTGCTAAGTGTTTTCTTAGAGATAATCTATAATATTACTGGAATGAAGAATTACATAAATTTGAAAGGATCCTTCTGAACTGCTATGATTCATTGGTACTGCTTTTTTGAGTGGTATGGCACAGCACTCGGCAAGTCCTAGACAGGAGCTTACAAAAGGTTTGTTCCCAGCCTACACTTGACATACATCACACCACTTCATCAGTCAGTATTACTTTTCCTTTTTTTCCAGAATAAGAGGTAGTTAAAAAAAGATACTTGGTTGAATTAGCACAGTATGTGAAATGAGCAAGGATCTTTGATCTTTATATGTTTGCTCTACATAAATAAGAAATCTTGTGTATTAAAGTAGTGTTTGGGGAGAATCATATCACAGACCTATGTATATGTAGGTTAATATTCACATACCTTCTTCACAATAGGGTTACTAGCAGCCTTAATGAGAAAGGCAGAAGAGGAAGTGACAGCGCTTTCACAGAGCTGACTGCAAAATAGATTGCAAGCAGACAAGCAGGGAATTTTAAAGAGATTGAATGATATTGTGGAATAAGATAAGATTTGAAAACCTTAACATGTGTCAGGATTTTTTCACAATAGTTGCTGTAAAGACAGTTTCTCTTTTGGGAAAACTCACAACCCTGGTACTATTTGTAAGAGTATCAAGAACACTTTTACTTAAGAAATACTGTCTTACAGCAGAGGTTCATCAGACCTTGTAAGATAACCAGGTACAGGCAGTCAGTATTCTGACTGAGGAGACCCCGAAAGAACATTTACAGCTGAATGGATGTTAGAAATCCATAGGTGGCATTTTTGTTCTGACACAGAACTAGCTCTGTGGTGGTAAATTTGTTGTACCTTAGCAAAGTCTACAAGTGTTCTGATTGCAGGTAGTCTGCTTGATTTATTGGGGGCTAATTGTACCATGCCAAAATTTCACTTCAGGTATTTCAGTTGCGCCTATTCAGCTTTATTTGACATTTTCAATGCCCTTTTTTGCTTCCTTTTCTGAAAAGCTCTCCAGTTTTCCTTTGTGTTCCTAAGGGCATCCTCCAGTAGTTGCTTTGCCATGGCAAACTAAATAATCTTAAGGTTGAGTAACATTATATATTGTATTAAGGTTGTGAACATAACCTAGGCACTGTGTAGACACTTGTGATGTAAACCTAGCTTTGAAACAACTGCTCAAGTCTAAATGGTGAGTTAAAAGAGAATCTCCAACTAATAAAGAAGGTGACAAAAGTCTTGCATTGTTCTGATAGTGTTCATTAAAGGGCATTACTCTGCTGTGGTTATGGGTACATACACATTGAACAAACTAGTATATATATGCATATACAAATTTTAACACCAGATGAAACTTTTGGAACCTATTTGATTAATGTAGAATCTGTTTCCACTGTTTGATTAATAAAGAATTATCTGAGCTGTTTCCTGAGGATAACAAAATTCATGTTTTGGAAACCACTGTTTCATGTAACTGAAAAATGATGTTGAAAGAGGCTCAATGAAGAGTTGATGACTGGAAAATGGAAATCCACGTGGCAAAAACCATTAAGGTGTGGAAGTTAGCTTCTGCTGCACTCAACGAAAATTTTGATGTTTTCAGACTTTGTTAAAAACTAGATTGCTTGCCTATAATATGGAAGTTTTTCCCATACCCCTCTCAGTGACACTTGAGTTTAGCACTCAAGTTAGCTAATTGCTTTTTTCATTATCATGAAACATGCATTGGCCAAAGACAGGGTTTACTGTCAAAGCAGGCAGTAAGAATGGGCTTGTTATTAAAACTTCATATGAAAGCATTATAAAAAATATGTATAGTTTTATAATTTATTTATATGCTGTCCTGGTTTGGGACAAATATGTTCAGAGGGATAAATATTCTCTGATAAAAAGCAGGCTGCAGCTCCGCCTCTCCCACCTGGTTTGAGAAAAGAAATATTTCCTTGAAGGAAAGTGAAAGAAAAATACAAAACTATTTAACAAACACATAGGAAAATAACAATAATGCTAAACAATAAATAATGAAGTCTCTCACCATGGAAAGAGAGGACCTGGAAGATTCAGAGTCCTTTTATTGATATTATCTCCTTCTCCCTTTGCTGCTGGGCAAATGTGGGGCCCCCCCCAGGCCAGGCTGGTGAAAGGGTCTTCCAGTGAGGTTTCGATGTTCTAGTGTCCCAAACAAGTCCAGAAGAGGAGAAATCAAAGTCTCAGGAAAACACAGAAGTTCCATTCTTCGTCCTCGAAAAAAAATTGAGCTGAGAGCTGCTTGGAAAAAAAAACCAACAAGCTGAGAGTCCTTCCTTCCCCCTCTCCGCTGAAGAACAACAGAGTGAAGCTGTGTCCTTGAAACACTGGACTGCGTTGAAAAGGTTTTCTTTGACTATTTTTTTTTCCTCTCTGATCTCGGGCCCAGTTTTAAAGACACAGAAAGGCCCAAGGTTCATTTTTCCTGGTATAGAGTTGGCGATATGGCGATATAGGATACATCATAAAGTCACCCCAAGACATATGCTTATTTCCAAGCTAAAGCATTGAAACTGACTTTTACTTGTATTTGGACTGGAAAAAAATAATTGATGCTTTTTTTTTTTTAAATCTTTGCATTCTCATGGCAAACATTTTTCTCCTTTTCTCTATTCTTACATTTTTTCTCAAAATCAGAAAGTGCTTCCTCCAACTTTCAAGTAAAAAGTTTGAGCATTCCTTTAAACAAAACATCACTCAGTATGACATTCACTTTAATTTCCGCTGTGACTCACTCTGTTCAGCTTTGCTAAACATAACCACCACAGCGACCCTGTGGCTGGAAACCATGTCCCAAGCTGGGGAGCTGGCTTTGATGCCTCCAAGCTGCTCCAGCCCAGTCACCGTTGGTTAGACAATCCCTTATGTAATTAGGCTGCACCTTAATCTGGGTGACCTAGAAATCAGGACTGATGGAAGCTCATCTACTCTCAAATCTCCATGCCTAAATGGATGATGTCTACTGGAGTTCCAATGAAACAAAGTCCTCAGTGCAGGGAGGATCATGTTACTGGCTGCAAAGCATTTAAAATGGAAATTCCTGTTCTTTTTAGGCAATGTCTTCTGTTTCACTGAGCAGATAGCAGAATTCACTGTGTTTCAGAAACCCAAAAAATGATCTACGCCCCTCTTGAAGTCATAAGAACTAACTGCAAGGTAACATATTTATCAGTTTTAAGTGTCTGAATCTGGCGCTTAGACATAAATGATATTCGTGTGGTTGAGGAAATATTCAAAATATAAGGCAACTTCCAAGCTCAGCTTTGACGGAATATATTATACCATTTAGTTTGCATACTCCTATTAGCTAGCATTCCCATTAGATCTTCAAATTACTTATACGGCCTTCATAACTTCAGCAGTTCAGTACTATAATATGCATAACTTTAATGACTAACTTCTTGGCTAGAGAATTCATGGAAATTCCAGATAAGTGATTAATAGTTCTTACAGGCTGAGTGGCTCAAGTGACTCTAAACAGGATGTAGAGCTGACTGCTGATTCAAATTCAGCCTGGGTGAGTAGTTTCCAAAGTTCTTTCTTTAACAAATGAGGAACAGGATTCTCTGCTGTGAAAGTAACAAGGATGAAAAGTCAAAAAGTTACTGGGAGTTGGCATGAAGGAGCTGAGCTATAGCAAAGGAGGCTGCAGAGAGTTTCAGAAGAAACTGAGAATTATGGTCCGTATGGCAGAATCATTGGTGACCTTTAGGGCTGGAGTAGCGAGGTGCTGTATAAGCCTCCTCTGAGATGTGCCAATAGGTCTGTGCATGGGGGAAGCAGAAGGGATGTAGCAAGGGGCTGTGCAGGTCGATTTGAAGTGCATCAGCAGAGTGGTATATGGGGAGTTAATATAAAACTTTACCAATATTCTGCTGGCTTACTGCCAGCAATATTAAATCCTTGACTTTCTGCTCATGATATACGCTCAAGATAAAATTTATGGACATATTACTGAGAAAAGAGTCCCTGATCCCCACGGAAGCTGCACATTTCTTTTGGCATTTTAGTTTCTTTCAGTGTTTAATCCCTCCTCACTTCCCCCCACTGTTTATCTGCAAAGGCTTTTCAGCAGCTGAAAGAATATAGTTTCTGATAGTTTAAATTAAGGAGCACATTTACATTTTTGTGAATTTAGTTTTTTTTTCCTATGGCTTTTTTTCAGTGAGATATCATCTCTTGGATTTTATATTATAAAATGCAAGGGGTTTTTTGCATGAATTGAGAAAGGATGAAATGTATGCTGACAAAACTGTACTGTGAAATTGGGGATTTTAAAGGTTTGTTTAACATTTTTACTCACCTATTTTTCATGGCTGTTTGTATATTTAGTTCAAGATATATCTATAGCCTTCATGCTTGTTATCATGCAAATTTTGACATTGTCAATTTCAAAACCCAGAAAATATATTTATACTTTATAAAAATCTTAAATTGTGAAAATGTGCACAGTAAGTGCACACCTACAAAATGAAATGTTTTACCTGGACTTGTAAAAAGACTCAGACATAATTTTATTAGCACCAGTGCTGCCTTCAGGATTTCACAGAATGTAAAAACAATATGCAGAAGTCAGCAGTCCTATCTTTTCGCTGAGCTCCAAAGGAGAGAACAAGGACTTAGGTGCAGCCCCTGGATGCTGGAAAATCTCTTGGCTTCCCTCAGACACTTAAGAGCAGTGGATAGAGACTGCCACTCAGTTGGACATGGGAGTTTTCCACACACAGACAGGATCATAGAATTCTATCTATGTTTTTCTTCCAAACTAGCTGTGAGGAAAGCCTGATGCATAGTATATGTTATGGGAAATGCAAAGAGGGATGGAGGAAAGATATACAAAACACTGTGTGTATGTAGAGGTGGACTCACAGAAGCTGACAGGTGGAAAATCAGCATTACAGCTGGCTATTCCTAGCTTTGATGACATGTGCAGATGGAATGGAGTTGGCTTCAGAAGGATTTTATTTTTCTAATTTCACATGGACAATAACGGGAATTTGAGCTTGTTGATAACCATAAATTTCTAATAAAAATCCTCATACAGAAAAGACAAGACAATATTATTTTGAGGTGGGTAAATGTTTGTGAAACCAACCAGCAGACCTTTGATTTAGCTTGGTGTCCTACAGATCTCATGAAGGTTCTTTAGGGGTATCAGGTCCTTTTTCCATAGATGAGAAGGTAGGACTGGAACCTAAAACATTTCTTTCAAAATATTCACACAGTTCTGATTGAGGCAGGCTGTGTAAGAGCTTGCTTAGCTTCCATTCTATAAGAAGTAGTCTTTATCTTCACTCAGAACTGTCAGTCCTTATTTGCCATGAATGCTTTTTGAGCTTAAAAAAGAATTTTTAAGTATTGGTTTATTATTTATTTACACTTACTTACGTTTTCCATCCCACGAGAATGACCTTCAAATACCAGATCAAAACATGACAACATGTTGGAGCATGTTTGAGCTGAAATTCTGAGTATGCTTCAGAGAGATGACAAAGTTTCTCATTTATAGAGTTCCTTTCATCACATAAAATGAATTATTTATATGGTGGATATTGATTTATACAAAATGATGGATGTTAAGCTTATTGTAATCATGCAAGACTGAGATATTTCACTGATAATAAAAAGATTTGCGAAATTTTAGCAATGCTCAATAACAGTCTAAAAAACCATCTAGTTGTTAGGGCCAATTAAATGAATGAAATAGGAAGGGTCATTATACCATTCTAGAAATCCATGCTGCAGTTGTGTGCTGTGCAGTCCTATTCTGACCATCTTGAAAAGGATATAGTAGAATTGGAAAAGATTCAGAAAATGGTTTGGAATTGTTTTCACATGAGGAGTGATTGTGAGTCCTGTGACACTTGAGTCTGGAAAAGTCATGAGCTGAGGTCTATAAAACCATGAGTGTCACACAGATGGTGAACACAGGCCAGTTGTTTGCTGTGTCTTCCAAGAAATGATCTAAGAGTTGTCTTAGGACCTACCAGCTGGCAGGCTCCAAACTCTCCAACTGAAGTGATTCTTCATGTGATGTAGTGTAAACTTTGGAACTCCTCTCTTAGAGTGCTGCTGACACTAAAACTTTATTCAGGTGTGAGAAACAATCTTCCTTATTTCTTCTACCTTTATCTTCTCTGTAACTTTGGACATTATATAAAAGACTAGGCATTGAGCTGGTAGCTCCCAGCCTGCGTGCTGGAAGCCCCAAGGACTCAGTAGTAAAAAAATCCCCAGAAAACAAACAAACAAACAAACCGAAACAAAAAAACCCAAACAACTAAAAGCTCCCAAGTCTGTCAGGCCACATTTCTCCTTAAAATGGACTGAAAGCAACTAAAGCAAATTGACTAGCCAGTGCAAATCATTTTGGTGCTAAGTTCAAGAATGCTGCTAAGGCACAATTGATCTAGTATTTGTTGGTCAAGGAAGACAGGAATGGGGTGAATTCTTTATAGTTTTTGTTTTGGACACCACTCCTTAGGCAATGAGAGCTTTACTGCTGAGACTACTGACACTAGATCAGGTCCTTGATAAGAAAAAAAACAACATACACTTTATTTTGTGAATTATTACAGTTGTGGAATGAATCCCTGCTGCTGTCTTTAGTAAGCTGAGGCTGACTAATGCCTGCAGCCACAAGGAAGGAAGGTTTTGTAATCTATAGTCTCTCTCAGAAGATACAATTCCATCCACCATACTAAATCACAGGAAACGTCGCCTCTTGTCAAAAGTCCGAGATTAAGGCAACAACAATTTCCCTTTCTTAACCCTGTTTCTTGTTCTTGTCTATCTGTCTTTAAACAAACAAGCAAGCAAAACCAAATAAAAATGAAGCAAAGTAATACAAAAAACCTTTCCAGGATGATCTTGTCCAAACCCGTACTGTAATTCAAAAGTGTCTTTTTCTAGGGTGTTGAATGCAGTGAAACTTTACACAGAAAAGCTTTATGCAAGAAATCTGTGTCAAATTAATGGTCGATGCTATTAGCTCATTTTTAAGGCAAGGCCGAAGAGACTGAAACTTTACTGTTCAAAAAACAGGACCACTGTTTTTAGCAATTGTATAAGAGCATCGTTAATTACAGAAAGCAGTAGAGTGCTAAGAACTGATCCCACCCAGAGAAGGGTGGCAGCAAGAGGCCCTGCCCTTTCCCTGTTCCTGTTGCCTCAGCCAGCTTCAGTGAAGGATTTTTTCCCTGAATTCCTGACATCTTTCTTCAGATATGAAGAGCTGTGCATTGCTTACCTTTCATAGTGCACTTGCAATCAGGAGTAAATTAAGCTTTCCACAGCAAATAAAATTAAATTGTTTCTGTCTGAAGAGCAAAACCAATGCATTTTCTTGAGTTATCGTTTTTGCTACCATAACATCTGCTTTCTGGCTGGTTTTCTTTTAATTGTACACAGCAAACTGCTATGTTACTCTGCAGTAGCCTTTGTCCTTGACCGCACTGTAACCCCTTTCGTTGAATTTTCCCAGCCCTTGTGATTACTGGTGTAAGCCTTCTTGTCACAAGAACAAGAGAAAAACTAGTTCAAACTTACTGTCAGCATTTTAACTATAACACTTCCTAAACCAGATACTTCTCGGTTACATGATGTGCATTCACGTTGCATGTAATGTCAGCAATGGTAAAGTAGCACCAATGACACTAGTATTGTAACAAGCTAAGACAACTTACCTAGACAAGCACCTTCTCAGAGTACACTGCTGTTTTACTTTGCCCTAACAGACCCACATCCTAACTCTGAAACTGGTCTCACCTTGATATACATAGGGCATTATCTCAAAGGGACCTAGTAAAATCCCCTCTATTCTTGAAAGCCTCCCTATTTTTCAGGCTATGAACATTTTTGCACCACTGTTGGACCTGAAAGTCTCACCGAAGCTGAGGTCACGTTTTGCTGGGTGGTATGTGGACCCTTAAACCCCCCATATATATATATATGCAGACCTATACTCTGTGAATTTGTGGTTTATGATTATAAAGAAGACTTTGATTAGAGGCTGTATTTTGTTGGAATCTACTGATGCCTAGAAAAGTGAATAAGCTTACAGTATGCAAAACCCTTTGCCCATTAGAACAAAAGCAACAAACTTCAGAGTGCAAGCTGCTATCAGCAACTCTAACGTAATTTAATTATGCTAATCAGATTGAGAATTGGAGGGAAATGGTGTCTGGTATCCATGGAACGAAAGGTGCTAGCAAAGAAAGAAGTGAGAATGTTGTTGAAGTTGTGAGAGAAAAAGAGCAAGGAAGATAATTATCACCTCATGAGATGGGTTATGGGGAAAATCGCAATGTATACTATACAGTCATATATTTAAAACCAATAGCTACACAAAATATTTATAGTCAAACCAGGTTAAGGGAAACAAAGATGGGAAGTAACTCACTCTTTTTCTCTCTCTTCCTCTGCTATAACTTTCTGTAGCAAATTGCCTCTCTCACAGCTCCTGATACACATCAATCTTCATCAGAGAAAGTGTGGCCTAATGAGGTGATGTAGCTTAACTCCAGCTGCCCTGTGAATAAATCAACAGAATTAGGAGCTGTGACGTCTCTCCTCCTGCTGAACCTCCCTGACATGACTCCTTACTCTTGCTGGGGCTGAAGTTGGACCTCAGCTGAAGGGCTTTTTTTTTCTTCCATGTTATTATGCGTGCTGAAAATGTTTTATTGGGCAGCTTTGCTTCTAAGAGAGAATAAAAAGCTGAAATAAAGGTTAAAGAATAAAATCCACTTTTGAACCTTGGACCAGCATGGAAATGAAAGCTGTCATGAAGAATGTCTGTCTTTTAAATCACTCAACTTGGACAATAAGCAAACAGCTGGCTCTGGTAGAACAGGTTCATTTTCTGGAGGAAAATGGTTTACATAGAGTGATTGTTTATATTTCCTATTTATTGTCTGATTGAACGTGTAATAAAAGACAGTCCAGGTGAGAGTGAGGTCATTAGCATTTGTTAATATGGGAGGATTTCACAATTTGACATATCCTGGCCAAAGGATGGGATGGAAAATTGAAGAGTGAGTAAAAAAGATAAATTAAAAATGACATCTACCCTAACTTTCATTACATTATTAAAGCTCTTTCCATCTGATCTCAAATGCCATGTGGATGGGTCAATTTGCAGATTGCTGTGGACATCCTAATGTTCATGTAGGCACTTCAAGACAAGCTGTCATAAATAGTTAAGTTGCCCTGGGAGCAGCGCCAAAATGCATTTCAGTGATGACTGCAGAGATGCCTGCTAAAAAGCAAACAGCACATTAGCAGCCCTCAGAGTTATTGTGCAAATGGAGTGTGAAATTCCAGTCCATTGCTCTGCACTATAACTTTTTGTCTCCCTGATAATGATTAAGAGAAGCTTTGCTTGATTTGATGGTGGGTGGAAAGAAGGGTGTGAAAAATGATAAAAAACTCTTTTGGATGTTTCACTTGACCTTCAGGAAACTCCAAGGGAGGATTGGTTGTCTGATCTACACACGGAGGAATTAACTGGCTTTGTTTGTTCTAAAACCTGGCACTGAATTTAGAAACCCAGGGATGCATGGTGTGGAATTACCATAAAATAAAATGTCCCAAGCAGTTCTTAAATATTTATAAAGCAATTTGAACCTAACTGTTGGTTGAAATGAATGAAGGTGGAAAGATCGTACTGTAGCCCTTGGGTAGAAATGCTACACAGATTAAAATCCACAAGATTGGAACTGATCTGTGATTCTGTGTTAATTTACTGGAAATTATTCTTTTTACATTTTTCTTATTATTAATGCTAACATTTCGTACTTTCAGAGCATCTTACATCTCAAACTGTTTCAAATAATTAAACCTCCTAGTCATAGAATGATTTCTGCTGGTGGAGCACAAAATGCAGCACCTTAAAACGTGGATAGTATCATCCCATTTTACGACTGTGATGGAGTGGGATGTAGCGATTTGTCTGGGCTTGCATCAGGGGCAGTTACAGGGTCAGAACATAAATTTTCTGACCTGTAGCTCCACTTAAATGTGCTGCCTGTCCAAAGCATTTGTTTCATCGGCCTTCTGCTACTGATAGGCACAGAAGTAAGTCTGAGCAATTGACCCAAAGATTGCTGAAATCAGTGGCAATACTTTGAAAGAGTTTTAGAGCAGCCCTAAAATTTGCTCTTTCAATGCATGTGCATTTTGTTTTCTGCTTGCCAAACAATGAACTCTCCAAAATTGTAAACTACCTTTGAAAACTCAGTGACAGAGCCAAACCAGAGAAAACAGTGGTCTACTCTTCTGCTTAAGCACTAGGCTAAACTTCTTCCTGTAATTGCTTTTAGGTTCATGCACTGAATAAGAGATATTACAGTGGTCAAATATTGGGCCAAGCCAAAGTTCTTCCAAAGGACAGATTCAGGCAAAGCATTTGTGGATTTGTCACTACCCCAATTTTTACAGAAAACAGGATGAATGCCTTTGATTTGCAGTGAAAAGCTTTCATCAGTTGCCATTTGTTACTGGAAAAGAAACAGAAATAGAAAACAAGGGTCAATCAGTAACTGAAAACTAGCAGGGAAAAGTTAGCTGTGGATCTTATGACATCCTGTGTAGTTTTTCAATAGTTGCTGGAAGTGTTCCTAGATTTAGAATCTAGATTATCTGCCTCTGGGGAGAGGAGATAAGACTTTTTTCTGCCAGTTGAACAGTTATGCTAAGTAGTATGTAACAAATCCATGAAAGGCTTAGTGAGGCCTTGAGAGTATGCTATGATCAATTAACTAGACCAGTTTAATACTCAAATTAAAGACATTATGAAGGGATCACAGAAGGGAAGAAAACTACCCCAAATGAGAGTCACATCCTATCTAAATGCAAAGAAACAAAGTAAGAAAAAGAAGAGATGGATTATATTTTCATTGCTAAAGTTGGAGCAATACATTTCCAGCTTAAAAGTGGAGCCCTATTGTATTGGAGAGTTCCATAGCTGTAAATAATAAAAATATTACTTTTCCTATTGCCTGCCAAACATGAGCAAAATGAAAAAAAGAAAAGAATGTTGAGTCATATATTTTGTTTCACTCACTTTGGGGATGAACTTAAAGGATGCCTGTGGTCTGTTTCTCTGCCTCAGCTGACAGGTGGGAATAGGCTGATGGATGCTTGCTTTCCATCATAAAACAAGACAGGGAGAAGCACATTTGCACACATGTGTCACATAGCAGCACATGTCAGAATATGGAGAGGGACTCTCTGGCTCAGCTGAATGGGCTTTGGCTCTGACAGTCAGTCATAATGAAATAGTCCCAGGCTTGCTCAGCCACAAGGTCTGAGATCTTTGATTCAAGAATGACTTTCCTTTGTTCAAGTTAAACTGGTCCTGTTGTATAAATAAAGGTGATAGACTGCAGAACACCAGCATTTTGCCAGAGTCAAATCCATGTATAGATGCACAGAAGCTTGGAGTAAACTTCTTTTCTCTGAAACTCATAGCACCTTCATTATTTCCAGTATGGATTTTTCCTCTACTGGGTAGATAAAATACACCAGCTGAGACTAATGGGCATTTGGAACAGGGAGTAGCTTTGGGCAAACACTGTAGAGTTAAGAATTTGTTTGACAAATTTAGCCTCCTTCTGTATTTGCAGATTATTCATGAACAGACTTTGATTTGTTCGAATCTGCAGAGCTGGTCAAACAGAATTTGCCAAATCTCAAGTTCTGTCAGCAATGTCCTTGACCTGGTTTGGGAAATGTATTTGTGTTTGAAAATATCCAGCTAATATCACAAGTGAATATAGTTTAACGGAGTGTAATGAAATAAGATGGCTTTGGAATGAGTTTTCAATTTTGAACTTGTCATCAAACACTTTTGCTGCTGTTCACCTGACTGGATGAACAAAGAGCCTGCCTCACAGCAGGCTGGGTACTTACCTGAAATAAATGTTTTGATTTTGCTATCTAGATTCCTTCAAAGCTTTATGAATATGAAAACATGAACACAGCTGAATTCAACCAGAATTCTAATTGTTTTCAATATCATTTCAGCTATGAACTGACTTTCTGCTTTGCTGTGTCTTGAAACAAATTCAGTGGTCTATTTGAACACAGTTTAGTCTCTTGGCTACTTAAGAGTGTTGGCTGTTTTTTTCCACAAACCCACACAGCATTTTCAACCCAGTTGCATAAATGGGATATAAATGTGTTTATGTGTATACCCATGACCCTCTCTTTCTATAAATGTTTTTGTGAACATAAAGAAGCTATGCAAGTAGTTAATAAATCCACTGCAATTAGCCCATAGATCCTATAAAAGAAGATGCATAGATTTTATTCAAACAATGTGTCCAAACAATTTTAAGTGTCTACCTTGTTATGCCTGTTCAATGTATTTGTTTCTTACATGCACTACAAATCAGAAGAGAAAATTTGAACTCAATATAAACCCTTTAAATGATTAACACTTATGATATGTGATTAGTATAAAAAATAACCAAGTTCTATTGAACTTTTAGCAACTGGTATGCAAAGGCCGTGGGGGTGGTAAAGCTGCTATAATGCACATTCAAATCCCAGCAAGGTCAGATCTTTCAACTTTCTGAGGTTCTGTTCCTGAAATGAACACTGTACTTTTATCCTATATGATGTGTGCAGTTTCAGCAGGATAAGGTCTGGAGAAGTGCTTTAATAGTAGGTTTCTGGCAGGTGTATATGGCATTTAAAAAGTTATTTTCTGTATCAGAAATTTGCTGCATGTCTCTCCAGGTAAACTTTTCTAATAGAGTTTACTTTGTCTATGAACTTTGTCTATTCTGAACAGTGAATCAGATTTACTAAAATAATTTCATAAGGTCCCTTTAAACAAATTTTGTTTTTCGTAAACACAAATTCCCCCTCCTTCCATCCCCTCCACCTCCCATTCCAATTGAATACAATGTGAGAAACACTGCTGGAGGTTCAGGATTTCATAAATGCTCTGGATACAAGTAGGAAACGTATCACTCTGTGTAGTAGTAGCAGATGAATTTGCATGTGCTGCATTATTAGTACTTTTGTAAGGACTGTTTAATTAGAAGGTAAATCAGATTTGAATTGCAAATGGTGTCTTTAAATACATCCCAGCAATATTTATTTAGGAGCTAATAATTTTTAGCAGAAGCCTGAGAAATGTTTTAATTTTGGGTGTTCAATATAATAATAGCCAATTTTGGTTTCCATTTGATGTATATAAATGCATTAACACACTTGTTTTGATGGCTTTCTATAGCTTTTTTTTTTTTGACTGTTTCAAATAAATTATGTAGGAGAGTCCTTGATGGAGGAAAATCTTAGATAATAAACCAAGGCTGGAATTGCTTTATGTTATAAACTGAACGGGTTATCCCCTGTACAGCTGGGTAGACAATGAACAGGAGTTTCCATTTTTAACATTATCATACATCATATAATGACTGTTATATATTCCACAACAATTCTTATGTTGATGAATATTATTGGGGTCTGGAAATCTCAAGATATTCAAGGAAAATGCTGAGGACAGTGACATATCTCCTGAGCATACTGTAACATAAGATAGCCTGAACCACTCAGAGCATTTATGGGTGGATTGCTGCAAGCTGAGGAGAAAATGGAAAGAATAGACCAGGGTGTTATCTTCTTGGTTATGGGACACAAACAGACATGTTGAGGAAAATGTTAGATATGCAAGGTCTTGCTTTTTCTAGGAGCTGAAGGAATTATAGATAACCCAGGTAGGAGCACAGATCTTTCCTTAGTCTAGAGTTTTATCTCTGAGTATGTTTCATAGAATACAAATATTTCCAGCACTCAATTTGTTTTCGTATAAGAGCCAGCAACAGAACAAATCTGCAAAGGAGAAGAAAATTGAAAATAAAACAAAACTCAAAGTGATTCTGACATCAAACAAAATGTCAGACTGGATTTCTCCAGCATCACTGACCATGGTTCTTCTGAAATGATACCTCAAAATTGGAATTTCCACAATCTTGCCTTCTCCTGTTACACTGGAAGGGCTGCTGGTCTTTTTGTGATCTGCTGTTTTACCTCACCAAGGTTTGTTCTTACATGTTCTCTCCTCTTGAATGGGAGAATTGATCTGAGAGGAAAGTCAGGCTGGCTTGTGCAGTTTATGCTCTGGTCACCTGCTGTCCCCATGAGGTGAACCACTGGGGCACGGTTGGGCTCATCTGTAATGTGCCTGGGACAGGAGAAGTCTTTTCTGGCCTCCCAGGTCATGGTGTTGGCCCTATGAACAGTGTGTGAAGCTCAGGCCAGAAAACCTCTCCCATTGTTTTGGGACTGTATAATCTCTCCTCCGTATGATTTTGGCTCTTCCTCTCAGTGTGAAGAAGAGAGGAAAAGAGGAACATGCTTAGCAGCGCAACTGTAATGGAGGCAGGAGGCTAAGGGTCTACCTCTAGTGGCTTTGGTACCATCAGGAAAACAGGTGATGACATGAAAACATGTCCCCTCTCTGGTTCCCGCCTTTAGAATACTGCAGGCTCCTTTCCACAGCTTCTCAAACAGCATCTTCAGTACACATGTTCAGAGTGCTTCTTGCAAGAGTTTTAAATACCAATTTGTTTCTGATGAGAGATTCTGTGTTTAGACTCTGTGTGGTTTTCCTTAAGAGATATAGCTGGCTGATGTCAAGAACTATTACAACCACATACTCTCAAAGTGGCATAATGAGATTTTCTTTCTTTATCTGCAATGTTTCTCCTCAATATTTTCCATAAAGACACTGTGATGAATTCATTCCTCTGACTGTGATGTATTTTACATTTATATTATAAGTTAGAATTCTGAAATAATAGATTTTAGCCTTGTTTAAAACTTTGTGACTTAGAAAAATCTCAGAAGTACAGATTAAAAAAATCGAAGCTGCCTTTTGTTTAACTAAGCAGGATTTCTTCTTATGCGGGTCAGTCCTTAGGTATTTTAAAAATTCTTAACTAAGTCTAATATTTAGGTCACCTTTTAATGCACAACTTGCTTGAAAGCTTAGAATAGATAAAAATTCATATAAATAGTTAAGGATATTTGCTGCCTGTGAATCTTTTAGAATATAAATGACTACAAGCAACTATCTTCTAAGAAGTAAGCAATATATTGGGGTTGGTTATTTTAATTTTCTTTTCCCAACTTCATTCATCATGAACCTGTCAGTGAAATCCATCTACTTTCCAGTCCATCAAATAAACTAGTAATAGCATTTGGTTTTGACTGGTTTCGAATAACAACTCTCAGAACAAGATGGAAATTCGGTAAACATTAATTCTAAATCTGGTCTAAGACATGTGTTTCCTACCAGGACAAAGATGATTACAGGTTTTTTCTGCCCTTACCCAGTCATTCTTGCCCTGTGGCAGCAATGTCTTGCTTTTTCACCCATCATTCTAATAATAAAACTGTTATTTTGGGATGCTCCATAAACCTGATCACTAAAATGTTCTGAATTAAAAAATAGTCAGCTAGCAAAAGATTGTTTTAAACATTGAGTCATTTTGCAACCAATGTTAGCATATCATGGAGCTATATTCTTAATATCCTGTAAGAATTGATACGCATGCAGGTAAACCCAGATGACCAAACCATGGTTAAGGTGTTGAGGAAAAGTTTATTCCCAAGTAAGAAACCCTTGATAACACTGCTCAGTCAAAACATAGAAGGGGCAAAAAACAGCCCTGGAGAACCCATTCTGGGGATGTTTGTAACAACATCTTTTGCATGCATATAACTTCAGAACCATAATCTCCTCTGTGCTTTATGGAGGTCTCTCCCTGAGAGACCTCCAACAAATGTGAGAACTTTTATCTCTTTCGACAGGGGAGTTAACTTCTCAAAACAGACAGGCAAAAGTAGGTAGTGTTGTTCATGGAAAAGAATTTTCTCCCACATTGGTTTTTCTTTTGGGTCTAATTTTTCCAGCAGTGAAAACCTCCTTGGAGAAATTCTTTTTCCTCCTCAAATAAATCTTTCACATTTAACTTTCCCTCCCTACATATCCTAATTTTTAAATCAAGGGGAAAATGCCTTCATGCTTAGAAGAAGCATAAACAGATTATTAAATAGCAACTGGCTGGGTGCCAAAAGGTAGACTTGGTGTTGCATGGTATTGACTTAACATTAACCTTGATAGCCTACAAGATGAAAGAGGAATTAATTTTTGTACTCATGACAATTTCAGTGTCTATCCCAAGAGTGACAGACTGGCAAAATAGCATTGGAGTGGTGAACATTTGGCTCCTAATATCATGGGCCAAACCTCAGCAGTTCTTGCTACAAAGCAAATATTAGGCAACCATCGAGCAACCATCAGATGATAAAATCCTTCATTTCATATGATTTGACATCTATGACCTTCCATAGGTAGATATATCCTTCTGCCCATACAGAGGTGGAATACTCCTTGCACCATTTCAAATGAAGTTGCTAATTTCAAATGAAATTGCCTTGTAAATGTTTGAAAAGAGAGATCGGGCTGTAGTCAAGTGGCAGATCGTATCTTTCACACAGTAGTTCAGCCTAACAACTCTCAAAACAACAAGTTAGAGTCTCCTGAGCACAGTGTTCCTTCTCTACAGCACTCACATCTCCATTACAAGTAATTACAAGTAATGGAGATAGAGTCCTATAGAGAAGGAAGACTGTGTTCAAGGGAACCTGACTTTTACCACTGACTAGGAAAACATAAATTATTCTTGCAAGCTTTGTTCTCTAGGATCACAGGCAATTTAGTAGCATAGCTGCATTTAGTGGAAGCCATAATGGTCTTTCCTTTTAAGGCTTTGACACTGCCAGCTTTTGCACATTTTCATGCATAAAGAATATACACTTTCAAGTCCAATCAGTCAGATGTAAAAGCTACTTTTTCCATGTGCTTATTATTCATCTGTCAGGAAAAAATACATGTTTTGAAGGTGGACTGAAAGGCCTGTTTTAAAACTGAGAAGCACTGGACTGTTTAAGATCAGTTGTAATAAGTTAGCAGTATGAGTGTTGACATTTTAAAGCAACTTATGAACAGAACAGAGCTACAAGTTTGAAATTCGTCTCCATCTTAACCCTTGAAGTCCTAACTTCAGGCAGAGCTAAGAAGGTAGCCCCAAAAATGACCTGTAAACACTGTACTCAACAGCATTGTTTTTATGGGCATAAATAAACGTTTTCAGGTTCCCGTGCTTGGGTTTTTTTTGGGGAAAATAATGTAGGGTAAAGCAAGTATTTCCTGAGTTGTCACAGAAATTCATAAACGCTTGGCATGGTGCTTTCATATTTCTCCTCTTTAGGCTTTAGAGTTGAAAGATCTGTAGGAAAGTCTGGAAGAGAGGCAGGAGAGACAGGAGCAACAATCTCTTTGTGTGCATCCTGCTCAACAGGAGCAAGGTGATGGATGAAAATACAGCCCAGTACCAGGGGCACTGCAGTGTCTTTGAGATGAGCATGGGACATGGGCACACAGAGAGCCCACAGTTAGAGGTGCCTCAGATCTGCAGAGACATGCAGAAAGGTGGCAGCATGAAGGAGCAGAACCTGCAGGCTGCGTTTGATGTCTCCATCTGAAAAATCAAACTTGTTTCTTATCATTAGGCAGCCGTGGGCTTCAAAAGAGAGAATGGTGGTTCTAGGAGTGTCTGAGAACTGGAGACCAAGACTGTAAATAAATACATGAATGAGAAGTGAGACATATTGTACAGAAGATCTTGTACTTTACACCAAACCCCATAGTTAAACTAACTGGCAAATATGAAGGGTAAGGAGGTTTTCTATGAATTAGAGCAAACCTGCGGTTATGCACTGAACAATAGAATTATTTTTGTGAGAATATAGCAAAATAGTGTGTGAATAATCATCCCTATAAGTGCAACATGTCAGATTGAAATGGTTATTTATAAGTATGTGGCTACTTGCCTAAGAATAGAGTATTCTGTTAAGAAATAAATATTATCCCCATGTAAGTCCTCCTACTAGAGAAGACTAACTTTGAAAGATTCTTTTGTTGAATCTTTTGGCCTACAATTAAAAAAATAAATCCTTATATTTATCTTACCACACCTAAATCCAGGAAGACTGCCTATGAAAATACAAGAGGTATTACTTTCAATAATTCAGTGATGGACTCTGACACATTTAATTTAGTTCCTCCAGTGTCCTCAAAGTATAAGTATATATATATATTTTATTGAACTATAGCAAAAATGGAAATAAACAGGTATAGGAAGACATTCTTACCAATCAACTGAAGCATTCAGATGTATTTAGATTTGGTGTAACAAAAGCTCATGTGATAGGAAGCAATGGGTGGACAAAGTTATAAGGAATGAAATTACATGCCTTCTATATTTGCCTTTTTTTTTCTTTCTAGAAAATAGTCAAAAAATGTTACTCTACATTCCCCAGATTTCAAATCAACTGAGGTCTTAGTTTGAAAAGTGTGGGTCCTTTCTTCAGATCCTGAAGACAGCACTGTCAAGTGCTGCAAGAAGGCAGGTGATGTTTTTGCTATGTCTGTGGATTTTAGCTGTTATACTGAGTGCACGTCAATCAAACTCAGACTTATGCCTTTTCATAAGGTCCTCTGATAGAAGAAGGTCAACAGAGATAGCTTTGGCTTTGAATGTGCTTTGTCTTTTCTGCAGTAACGACTGTGTAGCTGCCTAGTGCTTCTTTCAAAGTCAGTAGTGCTGGTTTGAAGGAAAATGAGTTTCTCAGCACACCTGACTGTCCACTTCCTCAGTTTATTTCTGTCTGCCCACCTGAGTGCTTGTGTGAACCAGGGTCCTTACCATGAGATTTTGAGTACCAGCTCTATAGAAGAAAATGAAAACCTTTCCTTCTTCAGTTGCTTTTCCCCTTCCCATCTCAGCATACAGATTGGCACTTGCTTAGGACAAGCACTCAAAAAGTATCACAGCCTCATCAAAAGGAGTTTAACAACACAAGGATGGAAAAGAGAATAGAACTAATTCTTGTAAATTGTTTATTTAGGAGCTCATGATAATTCTCTGAAGAACAGAGAAGGAAAGGCAGGTCAAGGAAATACTTATATGGCATTTCTTAAGTTTCAGAATGTTCCTACCCTTAAATGGAGCAATCCAGGATTTTTATTTGTAATACACAAAACCCTGGAAGTAATAGATCTGAGTTCTATAACTTGAGAAAATTTCTGATTAATATGCCAAATAAATTGCTAGATATGCTTAATTCAAGAGCAAACAAGCATTTAACATCAATATATGTTTTTCATCTACTGTAATTGACAGCCAGCTATATCATTCAGGCACCTTAAATACCCTTGTCTTGTGAAGCATAACAGAGAGATCTTACTTAGATTAGAAAATAAATTATTTTACCTGCCTTTATAGAACTTTAAGTCACTACCAGACAGTGGAGCTAAAGAGCCATGCATAGCACAGAAATGGATGTAAGGTTTCTTATCTTTATACTTGTGTGGAGCATGTGAATTAACAAAAAGTCAAGCAGGTATAATTCTTTTTTATATGCAAGTATTAAATCATAATACATCTGATTGAATGCAAAATCAAAAGCAAGTATGTTTTGGGCGAAATACCGTCCTGTCACAAAGGAAATAACTTTGGTGAATTCAGAAGTGAATTTTGTCCATTGAAAGAAACACAGTAGCTATTCTTTCTCCTTTCTTTGGAAAAGAAAAAGAAAATGCAGCTATAAAGTCTTCCCCATCCAATTTATCTCATGCTGCATGCAAATTACTTAAGACCAGTTCCCAGTGAAAATGTGGTAGATTTGGTCCTGCAGTGCTTGTTGGGATGGGGAGAGGCAGAGTGGGACAGGTTCACAAAGGATAGGGGAGAAGCAGCAATCTGTACTATCACGTTTCTGAAAGGTTGAACAATTTCATAGAACATCTCCAGACTGTTATTTTAAAGGAAGTGACAGCGGGCTGCTGAGAAGAAATTGCACATGGACATGCTGTGCTGAGAAGCAGGAAAAAGCCTGTAATTTAAGGTCCACTCTTACTGTTCTGAAAGCCTTTTCTGGCAAGAGGAACACAAAGTGTTATGCCTTATTAGTGGAAAAATGTGTGTTTGGAGATTTTTTCCTGTTGGTCTCCTTTATGAAGACTTGAGGATTTTCCTACTCTGATCTGTAGCTTTAATACTCTCTGGCTACATGCATAGATCTCATATATCAGGCAATCTACCCTGCTGCTAAACTTCAGTCTTTGTCCAGCATGTGCATTCAGATATGATGAGGGTAAGTTTGGGATGCGCAGACAGAGATACCTACACAAAACCTGGATCAGCTCTGCATTATTAGAGGTGATATCCTCTTTGTAGGGATTTAGCCACTTTAGAGACAGAGTCACAAGCATGTGAGGAGTTTTGATTCAGTGCCCTGCGGCAATTGTTGAATCGTAGCACATTCATTTTAAAAATCAATTGGTATCTAGTTCATGTTTGCAATAGTGAAACAGGATTGAGTCGGATGTTAAAACCCAAGGACATTGTACAGTTGATGATTGAAAATGAAGAGATAATTGTCTTCACTTTGAATGCCTTATGTTGATATTTTTCATATAAGTAAAGCAATAAAATTGGTACTTCAGCACCTCATTTCATTCACTAGACAAAATAGAAGCTTATTTCCTTTTCTCAATTGATGATAGTTAATTGGCAGGGACTGTAGTCTGGTACAATACCATGAGGAATAGTATTTAACTACACCTCTGAGCAAAATCCTTTGGCTGCTCAGTTTATTTAAGAAGATATCACCAAGAAGAATACACCCTGAAATTATTTTCAAAGTGACTGCTACATACGCAAATCCCTTCCATCCTCTGCTCCACTATTTCTGTCTATTGCTGGAAAACATTCTTGGTATTGCTACATAGGTTTCGAAGCCATGCTTCCTTCTATTTGTTCTGAAAAATATTGCAATGTGTTTGCAAATGAGGTTTACCTGAAAACGATATGGTGTCAGGACAACCTCTGTGGTATAAAGCTTTGTTTAATTAGGGTAGGACTGAGTACAGATAGCAGCACGTAGGCTTTCCTACATGCTTTCCTTTCAGTTCAGTAAGTTTCAAATCTAGTGGAGGAGGAATGAGGTGGGTGTTCAAATCTGAGCATCTGTGTTGTGCTTGGCTTCTCTGCTGTGACACCAAAATAGCACAGGTGACTACTACACTCAAAACACATTCTCCTTGTGGGGGTGGGACAAATATGGGAACCACATAAGCTTAATAGTATAATAAATCGTTTCATCTTTGCATTCACTGTTCTCTTCTGCCTAACTCAGTCAAAAGTATGTGCTTGTCCTGTGGGACCTCCACAGCTCATAGATGTGATTTTCCTGATTGTGTTCTTTTACTGCATTCCGTTCATCAATGTGGTTAAGTTGGTTAGTGACTGCTGTGAGATCCTTGGTAGACAATAATTTGTTTCAGAATTTAATTAATGCTCAAAGAAGGTATATTAATCTCAATGAACATTGTGAGGAAGAGTGTGCAGGGCATTAAATTTAAAATGATACTGATGTGCCTAAAATCACTAATGTTTTTTTCTATTATATCCAGTAAAGTACCTTGAAATTTTGTTGCACGAATATACGAGGACTTGAATAGTAAGTGTAGTCCTCAACACTAGTGATGCATAGTCTGCCATTAACTCTGAATGCTTTTTCTTGCTCCTCAAAATACAAAGGAAAATTCCACTATTACCAGCAAAGCAAAAGATTTGTTGTTTATTTCTTAGGAAGAAAAAAACAGTAAGGTTTAGTTACAATGTATGAACAGAGATCAAGAGGATTTGCCCTTGTGGTCTGCTTTATGTGTGTTGCATGCTGCAGGTATCACTGGAAGTGAGACAATATGGACACCAGCAGGGCATAATTGTTCACTCTTCCTCTTCCTGCTGTCTTGTATCTGGAGGAGAAGAACAAAGGAGAGCAAAAATGGTCTTCTCAGCTGCTAGCAACAAAAGATTAAGTGTGTCAAGGTTACCTTACAGATTAGGTTCTTCATGTTAGAAAGAATAAATTAGTAAAAGCTATTCCCTATCCTTCTGAGTGAGCATTCCATTTTCTACACTCCCTACTCACACTACACTCACCAAACATTTTGCACAGTCAGCAAAGGTAAATGTGCTGGTAGTAATATACTGTCATGCAAAGCTGCAGGCTTCTGTGTCTTCAATGAAGCCGGCTGCAGCTGTGCAACAAACCGTGAGTGAGATGTAGGTTAGTGCTCTCTGCTCACAAACACCTCTTGGTTCCTATTTGCAGAGGACTCAAAGAAGAAACCAAGGGCAATGCTCAAAGCCGCATGGCGAGTCAGCAACCACATAAGGAGAAGACCCTGATTCCTGATCTAACCGCTGCCCTGCCCTGCATCCGCTTCAAGCAGTGACTGAGCACTGCCTGCCTAAACAGATGAATTGTCAGGTACTCTGCTGATGGACTATATAGATCAAACTGCCAGCTAATATTTCACTACACCCTATGGAATACACGGCTAGCAGAAATAAAAGATTTGTCAGTGCATTTCTTCTTTCTAACAGAGTGGCCTAGGCCTGGCATATCATGCTGGTTTCAGCTTTTTGTAGGGATGTAATAGCTCCTCACTTCAGAAGTGGGGTAAGAATTGGCTGTGATGACAGACTGCCTCTGCACAGCTCCTACAGAAAACTGACAGAGATTAGGAGGCTGTTTTATAGAATTACTGTCAGACCTGATAGTCTCTGAGTAGCTGTTATACTGTAGATTTTATGGATTTTTAAAATATACATAGAGTTGTTTTCTGTGTTTATCCCCCTGATTTGAGATATTTCGGTGGGGGAATCTATATTACTGAAATTAGACAGCAGTTGTTTAATGATTTGTTCATTCTCTAGCTGGAGTTCCTTCACCCCTCTCCCTTCTCTAGAGAGACTGACACCTAGTCTTTTTCTTTTGGAGGAATGATACTGTGGATAAAGTCAGCTAGAAGGTTAATACTAGATGTCTCCCAGAGAGTACACAATAACAAGTAACACACCAGATCTGAATTAAAGGTCCAAGACTACTTAAAACCCCTTGAAGGAAAGACTATTCCTGTTTATTTCTTGTATTATTAAAAACTACAGTCATGCCAGTGTAGCAGACCTGAGTGCAGGCTGAACCAGGCTGCCAGGCATGGGAGACAGGTTGTTTGTCCCACTGCAGGAGTATGGTGGCAGATTGTCCTCCACACTGGCAACAGGCAGAAGTACTGGGTAGGACTTTCAGGATTAGTGGTTCTTTCATTATTACAAAACTGGTTTGGACTTGTGCTTGAGTTTGGTATTGCACTGGACTGGCTTTGATTCACTGAACTGAGATGTGTTAAGAACAGACTTTCAAGAAACATGGGAAGAATGTGATTTTTGCAGTAGGGAGGCACTCTGCAACTTTTCATCCTAGCTAAAGGAACTCCATTTTTAGATGTTACTACTATCTATTTCAAACCCAACCACAATGCTTGTCAGTAATGCCTATTTGTATAGACAAGAAGGAGATTGTCTGCCTTTCTCTTTTATTTCTTCTTTTTCTAGTCAAGAATAAATAAATATTGCTTCTGCTTAATGCTACAGGAGCTGAGTAGTGGTTGGAATGAAGAACACCATTTTCCCAGCATATTAGAAGCATAAATAGGGAAGAAGCAATGCCTTGAGCATACAGCAATTATAGAAAAATTGGTTTAGAGAATACCCTGTTGCATCATTTTCTATGCTCTTTACATGGGACAATGCTCTTAGACTTTTAATGAAGAAGCTGCGGTGTCCCTGAGCTATCTATTCAGATACTCCACTTTTCTTAGGATTGAGAGGTTTTTCTCATCATTTAACCAGAATTTTCTTGCTGCAGTTAAAGTCCAGGACATCACCTCTTCCATCAAGGAAAAATAGGAATGGAGTCTTCCTTTCCTTTAGAGAAGAGATATTTCTGTCTCTGAAGGTGGTTAGCAGGTCTTGCTCAGTCTTCTCCTCAGGCTAAATAACTCCAGCTCATTCAGTCTTTCCTTATATATAATTTTTTTATATACTCATAGACTGGTTTGGGTTGGAAGGAACCTTCAAGATCATCTTCTTTCAACCCCCCTGCTGTGCGCAGAGATACTTTCTACTAAACCAGGTTGCTCAAAAGCACTGTCCAACATGGCCATCCAGGGGATGTGGCGTCCATAGCTTCTCCAGGCAACCTGTTCCAGTGTCTCACCATCCTCACAGTGAAGAATTTTTTCCTTGTATCTAATCTATATCTGCCCTCTTTCAGTTTTCCACTCCTCTTTTTACTGCTTTCCTCTAGTTTGTCTCCAATAGTCTACACAGGAGTATCAAGAGCTTATAGGTATCTCCATGGACAAGATAGCAACTGAGCTGCAATGACATAAAAGTCTGCACTGAGTAACCAGGGACAGGACTAGTGAGCAGGGTTGCAAGATAAAAGCCTAATGATGAAGCACTTCTGTGTTTCTGAGGGTGACTAGGGAAGAAAACGTGTTTCCACTTTCCCAGTGTGTCCCTAACCAGATCACCACTAAAGCTTTGGATTAACAAGCACTACATTAAGGACTAAAAACAATATCAAGAGAGAGATCATCTAGGTAATAGACTGATTCTGATCTCTTGCCCTGTGGCTCCACAAACTTTTTGAAAACATCCTTCATGGACAGAAGGGTATGTGAAAGTGAGGTAAGACCAAAGCCTAGGAAGGAAAAAAGAAAAGTGTAGGTGGATGAGTGGACCTTGCACAAGCGATGGAGAGGAGATAGGCTAATTTAAGGATTTCTCCTTTTGTTCAAGAGACCTTTGGTAGCTGTGAGGCTTAGGCTTGGATTTCTTTCCCTCTCCATCCTGGCAAAGCAGTAAACTCCCTGAAAAGATAACTGTTTCACAGACAGCCTTGGAGCTCCTGAGAGGTGGGGCGAGGCAAGCTGTTAAGAAGGCTCGAAGAGGAAAAGGTTTTGCAATCTTTCACGCCCAGTGTACGCAGGCTATTAAGCTTAGTGTTCTTGTCTTTAAAAATAAATTTTTCCTAAGTGCTTCTGTTGCCTGGTGTTTTGGGGGTACCTGTGTTATCTTCCTTTACAAAAGTTAATTTTCTTATTTCTAGGCCTTCTCTACAAAAGCATGTTGCGTGAGTTTAATTCAGGTTATTTTTTAAATTGCTGTAGTTAAAAGTAATACAAATCCATTACAGATTCAGATAATTCAATAACCGAACTGAGACAAATCCATATAAATCTGTTATAAGCCAAACCTATTCATATGGGATATGGAGCAATTTAACTAAATCCATACTCATGCCTAGTTTGAAACCAAAACAATGTAGCTCTTCCTTGTCATCAAGGCTGCAACCAGCCATTATCCTCTCAAATTTTTACAATCAAGCTGGAAGCTATTTTTGAAGGAAATCAGTTTTACTGTAATGATTTTTTAAATTTAGAACTGATATGGTTTATGACGTATTTGTAGTATGTATGGATAAAGTTATTATATAATTGAGATCTTTCACAAAGAGATCTCAAAAAATGCAATAGTTTATTTGCAAACACAATCCTTACAAACTTCATGTTATGGACAATATTTTATCCATGTTACCAAGAGGACATTGAGATGTAGAAAAACTGCTGTGTTCCAAAAGTACTTTTTTCTTAAGTCTGAAAGAAGTGTGCCATAGCTGGAGACAGACTGAGAGCATAGACCCTGACATGCCCTGAAATTTTTAGGAGAAACATTAAGAGACCTGCAAGGCAGCAGCAGCAGCAGGAGGCACTGCTATGACACAGAAAGGAGCTATACTGCCAAGTGAATTAAGAAGGATAAGAGCTTTCTTTTGACCCTGCTCCTCAAGTATGAATTTCTGAGCTATTGCCTGTAAATTACAAAGCTTTGATTTTTCAGTGCACAATTTAATACGTGCTTTGACCTTTCAACATGACATACGAAGCTTTGATCCTTACCAGCCGACTGTCAGGGTGAACTTTGCATAAGACGAAAACAATACATTTCAAAATCGCAATCCCCCTCCCTTTTAGAAAACCCATAAAATATTTCTGAAGTGGAGAAAACTCTTCTTTATGCACTGACTCAGGATAAATGCTACAGAAGTGCTACATTTAGACAGGTATGGTCAGAAGCCTTGTTAGTCCTTTATGCAAGGTTGATAAGAATCACAGGTTGTCTTGGAAGAAGGTAGACTCTTAAGAAGAATGTAAATCAAGAAAGAGTATTCTTACTTCAGCCTTACCTCAGAAACAGTGGGGAAAAGGCTAACAGGGCAGTCCATGGCTTAAAATGTCTTTGAAACTAGGGAGTGGTTGTAACACTTCATGCACAATGGAAAGGGGAGTTCATAAGGTCTAGCTCAGTTCAATTTAAGAAGAGCTGAGAAATATCTGAACTGTCCACCTGAGAATAACGCAATTTCATAAAAATGAAGTCCAGTGATATTTCTAGTCTTGTTAATGCTATGACAGTAAAAAAAAAAAGCACAGTACCCACTCAAAGAAAAAAACCTAACCCCAAATCCCAAATAGAAAGAAAAACAGCACACAAAAGAGATGAAAATAAAAGTTTGTGTCAGAAAGTACTTTAGTTGTTTTTTACTTGTATTGGGCTTTTTCTGCCTTGAAGTCCTCTAAAATCAGATGGCAATGTTTATGGGCTAGATAATGTATTATGCAGTTTGTCTTATGAATGGTAACCCTATGTAATTTTATATCACAGACGATAACCTATTTTCAGCAATTTGAAAGATAAAGAAAGTTGCAAACTTATCCTCAATAAAAAAGCTCTTTATGTTTAGCATAGATGCATCCTACTTCTCTATTTACTCAAGGATACTATAAAATCTCCCTTTTTCAGAAAAAAAACAAAGTCATATATCCTATTCTATGTGTGAGCTGCAACATTTATCCGCAGAGTTGCTGTGCTCCTGGTATTTAGCTTATTCTTTTGCAGTGCACAGTGAAAACTTGCAATACCAGTTCACATTGTTCTCTAAAACACCATTTAAAACAATTTTTCAGACCCACAAACTTTAGATGTCAGTTTCAAGGCACATTTTGTTGATCTTAAATGTTAGTTTTTTCCTAATCTGGAAATTGACTCTAGTAGGCATATATTCCCCACATTCACAGAAAACCACCAGCATAAATTTCTCTGAAATCAGTACAAGTAATCCAAGAGCCTAGATTTCTCTGCCCCTTTTTTTCTGTGGATACATGGTCATTGCTCACTTTCCTCCTGTATCATCATGTGATCAATGGGGATGGAAAAATATGCACAAATGAGTGCAGTGACAGTAATTCAGAGCCCAACAGGCGTTTCCCCTTGTGCTTGTGCTCAATGCAGGCTCTGAAGTGGGGAACACTATTCCCCTCTGATTCTAGGCCGCCTGGGTGTACAGCTTCTGGCATTTGAGCATGGTTGGCATGTATGAACACTCAAATCACACTAATTCCTGATTTTCAGATTGTATGAAGGACTCCCAGGGAGGGGTGTTATAGCCTTAAAACTGGTTATACAGATTCTACATCAGTCAGGATTGCTTTTTGACTCAGAGCATTCCAGCCTATTTTGCTACCAGTTTATGCCAGCACTGCTAGCTGACCTTCTCAACTGCTGGCATAAATTGCTGCAACACACCCCTAAATTTCCTCCATGGGGAGCAGATTTGTTGAATTAGAAGGTACAATCCTTAGATAGCTACTTTTCTGGATAACATGCAGAGGCCAGGAAAGACAGAGAATGCATCATTTTGATCTGTGCTCAGTGAGGGACCCTGGCTTCTGCACTGTGGTAGCTGCAAGGACAGCAGGAGGACCACTTCATAATAAGGGGAGAAAGACACGGTAAGGGAACACAATTGTGATTACAGGAGAGAAATGAAGAGTTGTCTGACAGTATCACACGGGCAAAGAAAAAGGCATGGAGGTTTAAGGACAGGATCAGAAGATACATCTTACTGCCCTGTGACTCTGGCATGGCCCTGTTGTCAAAGCAAGGGAGCAGGATGTGGTGAAAGTGTCCTGTCTTAGAAAGCAATGTTGAGAGCCTGTGAATCACTGATGAAGATTTCATCTTTTATTTTGATTGCATTAGTGGTCTGTGTTGTTTCAGGACCTATTTTCAGTAAGGCATTTCCTTGGTAGTGGCAATAAATATAGTTTCAAATGCTTTTCATTTAAGATTTGGCAATGCTAGAACAGAAGTCCGATATGTAAGCCTAGTATGAGGCCAGACTGAGTAACTGTAAGGCAAATATTCCTTAACTCTTCTATGCCATTATTAATTAGAGATACAGAATAATGCTCCTAGAGTTTAGCCAGCCTCAGCACAGCTGTGGTGGTGTTATTTGGGAGTGAAAGGAAGAAAGGATGAGATTATAAATGAGAAGGATCATAACAGAGACTTTCAGCACCACAAATTAAACTGTGCCTCAAGGACTATCTTCACATTTTCAGTCACTTGGAGACTTCATGATAATCTATAGGAATAAATCACATGGCAAATCATGTGATAAATCCCTTATAACCTTAAATGATTGAGACACACTAGGGTCAGTTAAAGTCAGCTAAAGTAATTTTCACTTGGTTTCTAAGCATGCAATAAAAATTAGCTTTGATTCAGCTGAAGAAAACAAAGGAAAAGAACTACAGCAAAACAAACAAAAAACCAACACATGTATGTTCTCTGCAAGGTCTGTGTTTGCTTGACCCAGACAATTTATCCTGATATTTGGTGTCTCCAATTCCTCTCTCAAGGACATTTGATAATTTTTCCTAATTAAAAATTATGATCTTGTCTTAGAAGATAGAACTTGTTTGGGTAACAGAACTGACGTGGATATATATACTTATGATTCCAGCAAATATGACAACATGGTAAATGCGCATCTGACATATTAGACAGGTCACATTTGTGACATCTACATTCAAGCATTGGAAGTACTTGGAATATTTGATCCAGGTTGATAAGAGGTGTTAGATAGCTAGGTGGATTTTATGCAGATGTTCAGACTTTCAAACTACTTTCTTGTAAAAAACTGTTTGGAACAAATTTTGAAAATTTTATACATTACCTCAGGTAGTTGACTTTACAGAAATTCTACATCTTTTCTATTAGCACTATCCCCCTACTCCATTAGTGCACTGAAGTTCTTATCTGTATTTAAAGGACTTACTAGTGCAGATCACTATAGGCTACTGTCTTCTAATTGCTGAATCAAATATGCATAAATATTTTACTGAAATTGCATTGTTGTACTTAGACAATTTTTGAAATTACCCCATGTGACTTCAAGTCTGAAACATTAATTCGAGGAAGAAAAATAACTACTTTTGTATTTTTAGATCATTCAGGTGGTAAACATATTCTGCAAAAAAGTCATCTGATGAGTTTCAGTCATCAGATTTGAATTGTAAATGGAATTGTTGTCTATGTATTAGAGAAACACATGCCATGTTTTGTTAACATAATCAGAAAAATAGATCTGCCACAAACTCTTTCCCCATCCGCCAGTCATTGAATTAAATGTTTCTGCAATTTTATTAGAATTCTCTGTCTCTGCAGATCCTGCTCAACTGTGAAATTGGAATTGCAAACAGAAATATTACATTTCTACATATAGTAGTTGGTAAAAAGTCCAATTTTCACATATAGAGAGACAGGGGAAATGTTTTTGCAAGATAGAAGAACAGAACTCTTCCCTCAGTATGTGACAGAGGGATGTTTCCTTTGTGTGACACTTTTCTATGATAGCAGGTAGAAACTGAGAGGTGCAGGAGCATCTTTCTGGCAGTAGCTTTAACTAAGAAAGCACAAAAGACTGACTGTCCTTCTGGTCCTTGGAGTGGGATGTGAGCTGAAGGTTAATAAGGCTGACTTGCACTGGCTGCTGCAGCCACTGCTGTTCTCAGATTGCAGGAGTGGGTGAATAGGGGTTGGGGAAGGAGTAGGCAAGCCCCGTTGCCTAAATCCTTGCTTGTAGCCCCATTTTTTGCCATTCTTTTATAATGCAAGAGGTGTTTTGGGAGGATTTATTTAGTTCTGATAGTATCACCTGCATTGGGTATTCCTGAAGCATTATTTCCAAAGCCGATAAAACACAGTGATCAAAAAGTGCTTGGTGAATCCGATGGTTGAATCATGCTGTCTACAGGGAAAGTTTTTAACACCTTTCTTAATAAAAAGTCTCAATATAAGGTGGCTCTTCACTTTCTCACTCTCCTTTCTCCTTTCTTCCAAGTCTCTTGGTATGAGTTACTGTTTTTGAAAGGAATTTTATCAAGAGTCAAATGCAAACACTTTTGCATTTTCAGTTTGCCTGAACAGCACATTTGCATCCCTTCTGGAAAATGAGAAATATTAGCATGGAAAAATGGATGTGAAAAGATTCACTACTTGTTCAGCTCCTCTTGTAAGCACCCTGCCTCCACCTTTCTAAACACAGGAGAGACAAAAATAACGACCTCTGGGTTCACTGGAAAAAAATAGCAACATATCTGTAGAATAGATTTTTTTGGTTGTTAGTTGTAATGATTTCAGTCATGAAGTTTAATTAGTCCTGCATCAGCAATACTTGATTTTTCAGCTCCTTGCATTGATTGACATTCACCTGCAAACGAAAGGTAGAAGCTATGCACACTTAGTCCAGGATTCCTAAAAGACTCCGTTGTCTCCTTTCACAAGAGTGAATGCTTTTGCTTTTCTCTTAAATTACTATAATGTTCAAGAGCTGTTCAAGAATTTCTGTCTTTTTCCACAGTTGTTTCTTCAGCAGTTTCTCTCTTTTGCTTGGATCAAAGTCTCGGTCTACTTTTCTTTCTCATCATAACTGGTATTAGCCATGGCTTCGTGGTATTTCTGTCTAGTCTAGCCAACTGTAATAATCCATGGAAAATGGCACTGAGAGGAGCAACTTTGTCATGCTACCTGTCTGAGGACACAGAATGTGCAGCTGTCCTCACCCTTTGATGCTCTTAGGAGGACTTCATAAATACTGCAAATCAGTCTGCTGCATTCATTATTCTCTCCCTAAACACATTTATCCCCAACAATTTTTAAAGAAATCTAGATACATCTTTGTACTTCTACTTCTGGTACTGAACACAGTCTATAGTGCCTTTGTCCTGCCTGCTGCCAGCATGCAGGGTTGTCACTCAAGACATGAACAAAAAGCAGACTCCCTCTCACCCTGTAGGCATCAGCATCTTTCCCTTTGCTGCAGCCTGGGCTGACCCTATGCCTGCAGAACAAACCTGTTACAAAGCAATGTTGCAGCTAGTTAGACTCCCCTAGGCAACCTCCACAAGTACCTACTCCATGTATTGCTGCTTCTTTTTCTCTCTTTTGCAATTTAAAGTGTGCAGGAAGATGATTGTCCACACATACAGAGATTCTCTTACAGTTAAAGCCTTTAAATTAATTATCATCCCTCCATCTTGCAATAGATAACCATCACTTGTGGCACCTTGAAGCAATGTAAGCTTGGTTCTTAATTAATTATTTGCACCAGTTTTAGTCTAGTGCTAGTAAGGTGCAATAACAACAATGCAAAACTAGTATAAGCAGATAAGACAATGAAATCCAATGACTCTCTTTATAATTTGCTTTGAATTAGCCTCCTCGCAGGCTACT
>WEIV01008409.1:75993-87635 GCA_013390005.1 Calyptomena viridis
TCTACAAACTATGATTTTATAACAAGTTTTTTTAATTAGGATTTTATTTTAGAACAAAGTTAGGGATGGATAGATTTTAAACTCAGACAATTTAGTCAAATCAGATTCATCCAGAGATAAACAATGAATTCAGAACAACTGTGTAATGTCATTCTAAATGTCCCTGGATAGAGGCAGGGGGCAACATAAGAACAGCTTCAATGTTTTGCAGTCACAATATAACACACAATCTAACAATTTTACAGAACAGAGATTTTCGGAACACTGCAAACTTGTCTGGAATAATTTTAAAACCTGAACTTTCTTCACAAGGCCTATTCTACATTTCCTGAGTTCCATTTTCCATGCAAAAAGCAACTGGCACTTTCAGTCTCAATAATTACACTTTACATCAAAGAAAACCAGTGAAAAAGAAAAAGCAAACAAAAACTTGTTATGAGGGAACATGATATAGGGATTTCTTTTTTGAGCTGCCATTTTGAGTCTCTGTAGCTGTCAAGCAGTACTTCTTGCATTTGGAAGTGTTGTATACTGAAAATAATAATGAAAAATAGCATTTTTGCAACACTGTGATGAAGAAACCGATTATGCCTTCACCTGCTTTTCGTTTCCTTCTATGATGACCTTCTTTTTACTTGACAATCTGGAAGCAGGAAGTTAGGCTTACCATGGTGGAAATGTTATGTCCTTGATGCACAACTAAATCACAAAAATGGACAAAGCTAGAAGTTGTATAACAACAAACGAAATTGAATTGATTTTCTGTAAATATAGCTTGTCCCACAGCATGTTGAACAGTATACAACAAAGCAAAGTCAAAGGACCATAAATTTACTGACTTTAGGTGAAGATGCAGATGTGGACATGTCTGAATGCAAATTTAACAAGATAACCCAGTTCAGTTTATCCTATCTGTATTTATTGATATCTAGCCCTATATCTATATCTATATCTATATAATTATAGACAGAGAAACTACATTTTAGTTTTCAATCTTAATTCACTATTCCAAAACTTTTTGGTTAAGCTTAACAATTTAAAGATTTTACCTGTATCTGGAATAGTTGCAACTTTGTAAAAACCCTTTCTACTTTCATAAGAGATATGAGCAATTAATTAACACTCTTAGAATCTGCTTTAGTCATTGTCATCTGGCTTGTCTCTAGCTGGTTTCCTAGCGAAGTACAAATACATACAATACTGCAGACTTTCTCCAAATTAGACCATGACCAATTTACTCCAAGACCTCAAGATGACATGGGAGTTTAACTTTTGCATCAGCTCTCATTCCTTCCAAGGCTACCTGTTAGAGACCCATTTGATACAGGTTTTTCTGATATGATCTCTAGATTTGTGGAAATACAATGAGATCTGCGAGAAGGTGACTAGGGGTAAAATTAGAGAAAAATGGGAAGTTAAATTCACATCCTAACAGAAGCTGTAACAGTAAAGAAATTATAGTGAAATGCAATTTCTACTTCATGGATGAAATGTGATTGTCATGCACAAAATCTCTTCACCAGGGATTCCCCCCACACACAGCCTGCAACCTTAAGCTCGTGCTGAGAGGGATGAAATGGAGTGTAGAGCAGATTGGAGACACCACAACCACGCTCTGTTGTAATCCTTCCAGGGATGGGAATCCCATGGTACCATGTAGCTGATAAACTGCATAGCACCTGTCAACCAAGGGAGATGGGAGATGTCTTGCTCCTGAACCTGCAGCAGTGGTAAAATCACTCTTCCTGTGTGACCATGGTTNAGGTTTTTCTGATATGATCTCTAGATTTGTGGAAATACAATGAGATCTGCGAGAAGGTGACTAGGGGTAAAATTAGAGAAAAATGGGAAGTTAAATTCACATCCTAACAGAAGCTGTAACAGTAAAGAAATTATAGTGAAATGCAATTTCTACTTCATGGATGAAATGTGATTGTCATGCNTTAAGGATGAGTTAAGGATGGGGAGAAATTAGGTGACACTCCATGATAACTTCTGGGATGAGTCAACAGGCTGAATCTATATTCTCCCCCATAGAGATGAACACTTAATGATTATCTCAAGTTATCACAGTTGCCAGCACATAACATACTCAACTAAAAGTGGGGAGATCCAGGAAGGGGGTCTCTTTTTCTAAATTGCAATAGAAGGGGGTCTTTCTTTCTAAATTGTAATAAAGGATTCAGCTCTGATATGCTGTCAGCATGTGCCTCTGAACTAATTAGTCAAATTGCCCTCTGATACATCAAGCTGTTCAGTGAAGTCCCCATAACAGGACACTGACAGACTGATCAGCCACAAGGGTCTTGTCTCCCTTGGGTTTTTGACAGACTGGTCAGACATAGAAGGTTCAAGAAAAACCCCTTTCCCTGTGACAAGATCACCAGCTGATTTTCTGCAGTCTATAAATGATTTTTCAAATGCTAAGAACTGACATACCTTAGTGCTTAGTGTCCAATAACCAAACTAGGAGAAGAAAGACTCTACAGCATTTTCCCTATGGCCNTTGGAGACACCACAGCCACGCTCTGTTGTAATCCTTCCAGGGATGGGAATCCCATGGTACCATGCAGCTGATAAACTGCATAGCACCTGTCAACCAAGGGAGATGGGAGATGTCTTGCTCCTGAACCTGCAGCAGTGGTAAAATCACTCTTCCTGTGTGACCATGGTTCATTACAATATCANAAAAACCCCTTTCCCTGTGACAAGATCACCAGCTGATTTTCTGCAGTCTATAAATGATTTTTCAAATGCTAAGAACTGACATACCTTAGTGCTTAGTGTCCAATAACCAAACTAGGAGAAGAAAGACTCTACAGCATTTTCCCTATGGCCTGAGCTACCTTTTCTTCAAGAACAAAAAAATTGATATTTGTGCACCAGAATTACTACCTACAGTGGTAACGCAGTTATAATATGACTTTAATTTGGAGATATTTGTTTCCATCAAATCTAGCTATTGAAAAAATAGGAATACCAACTGGGTGGCAAATATCCTTTCCTTAACTGATGGCAGATCATCTTTAATGCCACCTGGCTGAGCATATAACACTGTCCAGGGATGCCATATGTATGTCCTCTCAGGGTTTTGTTTCTATTTCACAGGTGAGCTCTGGACTGAGACCTAGTAGGGCTGATTCAGCCTGCTCTGGCTTTGTATGCCAAACTCACTGTGAGATAGAATGCTGCTCTGGTATGAATAGAGGATGAACTCAACAGAGCTGTACCCACATGTGCCAAATAAGAATCTGTCCCATATTGCTGTTTTAATTACAGTCATGTCAGAGCTGCTGTTTCATACATATTGATTAATCAAAATGATACATGAAACATACGGCTACAACAGGAGTAGTGAACGACAACATCTTCCAGTATTCTTATCACATGAATATTAAGTCCTCATTGCTATTAGATAATACTTAATGCAAGCATATTTCAGTCAGATGTACAAAACCACAGGCATATAGTCATCACTATTAGGTTGATGCAAAAAGCTGTCCATGTGGGACAAATTTAATGACATACTCCAGATGCTGTTGAAAACCGGCTCCAGAAATCCAGCAACCTGCCACTACTCATCTTTCCAGATCCAAGCTCACAGGTTCCAAACTGAGCTTTTCATCTTTTAACAGTGCTTAATGATAGCTGATTCTGTAACTCCATAAACAAATCAAGATGTATGGCCCAGGACCAAAATATTCTTTTGCTGAAGAGAAGTCTAGACACATCACAGCATTTTTTATTCTGCTGGCTATTTCTTTTAACACTGATTAATCCATCTAGGCTGCATTTTGAAGCATCACCAGAGGCAATTTGCATAAGCTATTTTGTGTGCATGGTTTCTCCCCATCTTTTCAATGCCTTTGTATCAGAGGAGTCACTCTGCTGACGTGTCACAAAGCAGCTGCTTCTCTGCCAAATTGCCCGTATTTCCAGAAATATAGAACAAAAGTCCCAATCTCTTGTGGTTATTAAAGGTAGTTCTGCAATTTACTATATGAATCAAGTTGTTTTGATGCTATGCCCCTGATGAAATGCTATCTCTGATAATTGCTCTGCCTTCATAAATTACTTCTGCTTTTCAGCTTTACACAGGTTTTATGCTGACTCCAATGAAGCCCTTGGGCGGTTTTGGCACCTCACTACTTAGTTCAGTGAAATTGCTTTTTTAAACAACTAAGTTGCCACTTCTAGTGTTAAATGTGACAGCAACTTCAACACCATTCAGAGATACTCATTCTTTAAAACAAATAATGATGAAAAATGCTGAAAGTCCAGTGCACTTGACTCAATAAACAGTTATTGTGCTTGTTGGATTTTGACCACATTGGTTTACATCTCTATTCCTGTGAGAAGTGACAAGAAGGCCACACTAGTGAAGGCTGGAATTGACATCAGGACGTGTAACATATAGGGAAGGGCACTGATGTGCTGCAGTACAGCTACAATGTCTATTGCACTTCTGCATGCGAAACCAGTTACTTCCACCTTTGATCCTGATTCTTCCACAAAATTATGAAGGAGGCAGCTTAAGTCCTGTTCTTCCTGAAGTAAATTTTCTGCCTGGGAAACGATCTTCTGAGTTTCATTTGTGGCTTCATAAATCGTCAGTTTGGTATGTGGGGCCAGAGGCAAGATAGAACTGCATCCTATTCTGTTAGTTTTGTGGGTATTTCTGTGATAATTTATAGGATAGGCATAACTTAAACAAATGTCATAAGCACTTTTTTTTTCCCCTGCATACATGTAGGAAAAATAAACTGTTTGCTTAATGTTTCAGATAACACTATCCCTAAATATCACTACTTTCATTGAGGAGGCCCTCTGAACAAGATTCTTAATGTATAAAAAATAACATCTACACTATGAGCCCATATCTCAGGAGGATATGGATCCAGAAACACAGTATATGTGTGATAAATGTCAAATGGAATGATTTATGTTATATACAGGAATTAACTGGCCTTAATAGACTGGACTGTGTTATCTGTATCTAGAATTATTTGTCTTATCGTTTGAGAATTATCCAGTCACTATGAAATTGCCAAGAGAAAAAACCACAGGTCCTTTGCACCTGAAGTGAATTTGCTAATGCAACAACAATGTAGGAAACTAGGCCCTAAACAGCAGCTGTTAATTAATTTCAGTATTACACTTCATCTGAAATACTCATGGTTTTTCTATTAAGATATAAGCTGTTCATCTTAGGATAAACGGAAAGGTATTTGTATTGTTATGTTTACTTTCCTTTTCTATCACACAAGGAAATTAAGTAATTTTCTGACTTTTCGAAAGATCCTCTGATCTTGGGCACCTTTTTTAAGGCACTATAGACACTGATTTCTTGGGCAAATGAAAATGCGCAGCTGCTTAGGAAAATCTGGTGCCAAATCTGACCCTGCAGACAATGCTTGGGAAATATGGAATCACAATCCTCTGAGCTCTGCCATTCAGCCAGTTGTTGATCCACCCACATTTCCTGACCTTACTTACAAGGATGTTATGGGAAACAGTGTCAAAAGCCTTGCTGAAGCCAAGGTAGACAATGTCCACTGCTCTGGTGATTTTGTTGGTTTGCCTTGAGAAGGGGCCAGCCAGTGGACTTCTCAAGCACATACTCTCCCTTCAGCTAAGCACAATGGATGAAAATCTTATTAAAATAATTCATTCTAGGTACTTACAGCCCTTTCCTATCTAGAGAAAAAAAATGTATCTTTCTCTGAATTATGTATCTTTCCAAGTAAAAACATAATTTGCAATCAGTGAAATTAATAACTAGAAGACTTTACCACAGTACTGACACCTTTCAATAACAATCTCTAGCAGCGAGTATTTAAGTTTGACAAAGAAAATTCAGAGGGAAAAAAATCATGCTCTGTCCCAGAAGTAATCACATACACCAATTAGAAAAGGAAGGCAGCCAAGGCATTGGGAGCCCAGCTACAATTTGTGAGCTTCAGTCACATCAGCTATGTCTGTAATGTTTGAATTTCCACATCCTAGGAGAAAGGCAACTTGATATGTTACTGAATTCATATGCATGAATGCAAGGCCTTTGGACATTTTCCTCAGATTCTCCTTGGAGAGATGTCTTAACACAGTCATAACTTATCAAAACCTCTCACAATGTTATTTCAGAGAAGAGTTTTTGCAGAGTAAATTGTGTTAAGGTAGTGCAGAAAAGGGGATAAGAGAAAACAAGATGCAGCTATCAACTCAGATTCTGCATTTTCTAATTTTCAAACATTATCTTGGGACTGGGTGCCAGTGGCACTGACCAGTTTGACAAGACTGTATGTTAGTTTGCATTCTTATCCAGGGTAGGCTGACATCTTGGAAACCTGTCAAGGTCTTTTAGAAGCAACTTTCTTACCTGGAAAAGAGTAAAGTGCTCCCAAAGTATTTCGAAGGTATAGAAGACTCATCGACATTTTACCCAAGATTGCAATGCATTCATAAAACTTTATAAAGCCGTTTATAAAGCACAAACCACAGTTTGTGTACACACAAATTCAAGGTCATCTATGTGTTATATTTGTCTTGCATGGAAAGACGTGGGTGCTTTCATTCTGAACAAGCCCTCGGTTTAGTCATGGGGACAATGAAACCCAGAAGAGAAAACAAGAAGTCAGTGTACATCTCTTCCCTTTGTGATCATCTGCTCTGCACAGCTCAGTGCATAATGTGAGCTGTTAGAGACTCCTAGCCACTTATTGTTCTGTTCCAGTGCAAAGTCGGCTGGTGCAGTTTAGACAGCCTTTACTGGTATCTCCAGCTNCTAGAACAGTCTATTTACAGAGAGTATATAAGAAAGTTAACAAAACTATATATCAAACCCTTATAAATGTATAAACCCATAAAAGCACCGTCACAGTTTTCCTTGCACTGTAGTAGATGAGAATCACTCACAAAACAGGCTCATTCCCTTCTTCTGGCACTGCTGCGGTGTGGGCAACCCACAACAGAGATGTGGTACCAAACTAGTCGAGGTGTAGTAGTATCTAATACCTCTGCAGCTATAACTGCAGGGAATATCTGAATACATGCTAAATTGTTACATTGAGTGTCTCACAGAAAAACAGCTGCTCCTACAGCTAGGATTACTTGTGAAAATTTAAAGCAATGATACAGGTAGCATTAGAATACTGCAGGGCATTATTACATCAAATAAAGAAAGTTCTGGAAATTTGCACCTGAAGAAAAGGTGTGGGTCTTTTGTTTGAATGGGTATAACTGCTTGATGAAGGATGCTTATAGTTATTCTTCTTTTTATGCTAATATAAAACTATATTAAACAGAATCTTGATACTTTTTTTTCTTTTTGAAATCATTAACTCTACCCCATTCTTTAAGATGTACTTGGGCAATTGGAAGCTCAATTTGTATTGATGTTGCAATTATATCCTTAAATAATGACCATTACAAGTTGACGAGAGACAGGCTCTAAAGCAGGTTAGAGGTGATTAATTATTATGTCTTAGAGATGGAGATATATATATTTGATATATTTTCTATTTCTTTTATCTTTGTACAAGCAAACTCAAACTGTTTTTCAAACTGTTGCAAAATTGGTATCTAGAGAATCAGCTTTGTTGCCATTTGATGAGAGGGAGAAGAAAAATATACTGACTCTATGTAAGCACAGGAGAAGTGTCTTTCATTCCTCATCACAATATGCCATTTTCTCTAGTCAGCAGTTACTTGTGTCTCTGCAGTGAAGTTCGTATTCATCTGCTGTGAAAGGAAGGACTAGAAGAAAGAGTTTGACCTGAACGGTCAGGCATTCACACAGAGAGAACTCACTCCCTGAGCTTTGCAGTCGTTATCTTGGTTAGCTGCAAATTCTTAACCATGAAATATATATACCACTTCTTTTATATTCATTACTTTTAGGTGTCAATTAAAAGGAAAACAAATTATTTCATTTAGCTATATGCAGGATTTTTCATGGGGACTTCTTGAGCCTCAATTCTTTAAAGAATTGAGATTCACATGCTCACAGACAGATACTGTTCTTCCTTGTACAAGTAATAATTAGAGGGCGTTAAAAAAGCTATAATCCAAATTGAAGGAGAAGTAGACAGAGCAAATGGTAGGAGACAGACAGATATGGTCTTACACTCAAGGTATTGGGATCAAGGGGTGTGACATCTGAGTCCAGTCAAAATCTGATGGAGTTTTTCCCTAGGCTTTCAAAAATAATTTTCAAATCGCTTACATTTGATCTCTGTAAAATCCCTCTCCTTTTTTTTTGTAGGTCTTGTTTACTTGATTGAAAGTTGTTTTATATGAGCACAGTTTTCTAATGTACTATTCGTAGATGTAGTACCCTACGTGTAATATTACTAGCCCTCAAGGCCTTTGGGATTACTTAGGGTGTCTCATTTCTTTTGAAATACAAATAATTCTCATAAAGAGAATGTGGATTCCTTAGGAAAGAAAGGTGTAGTGAACACTCAGGGCATTTACCTATTTCTCTGGCCAGTGGTCAGTAGGGTCACAGGGAAGAAAGACAGGAAAAACTGCTAGAGAAAGAATGGAATATATCTAGACAGAAGGTTATAATGAAAAAGAGATGCGAGTGGGGACATCAGAGACTGAGGTTACAGAAGGGTAGAACTGAGTACAGAGCAAAGAATAGTTTAAAAGAAGAGAAAGGGCTGAAAAAAATCAAAGAGAAATAGGAAGGTGAGAAAGGATTTGGAAAAGAAGGGAGAATATATGTGAAGACTAGAAAAGCAATGAAATTTGAGACAAAATATTTAGAGGAAACAAATATGGTACAGAGAAAGGAAAGGATGAAAGAAGGAAAAAAAATCATGGAGAAAACTAAAGAAATTCAGAGCACTGCAATACCTTTATTCCTAGGGCATATGGATCCAGCAGATAAAGGAGATACAGAAAGTCATTGTGGTCCACAATGAACTGTTTGATTCTGTAGAATGATCATTAAATACCTATATACTCACTTGTGTGACCATCTCAGGTTAGAAACTACCTTTTTCATCACTGAAATAACAGGAGTTTTAACTGAAGTATTTGCCTTGGGCATGTTCTAAATAAGCAAAGTATTTTAGCGTTAAAAAGAAGGGAGAGTAGATGGAGCAAGGCAAAATTGGAAAAGAAAGATCAAGAGAAAGAAACTAAAAGAAAACCCAGGTTTAAAACTACTGTTGACATCTTGGGTAATTTTATTGGCAAGATCATTCAGTCTCTGCTGTATTTCATTAGGCTGCCCTACCTCTTAGCTTTTCCAGGGTGTGTTCACAATACTTACCTTGGCTTCCATTCTTCAGCAATGATTACTGAAGAGTATTATTATGATCAAGTTAAATAAAGAAATATCAATTTATCATGTATATTGTTAATAATTATCCAAATGCTCACTCTGATTACTCATTGCACTGAAATAAAGAATGGCAACCAATGAAATGTTAGAAATTGCTCATATCTTTCCTTTCAAAACTGAGCATGCTGCCCTTGTGTTTTACTCTATTAAATGACATTAAAATAGTCATTTGGAAAATGTCCCGTGAGGCTGCTTTTTCAGATGAATACTCTTGACTGGGCTTGTATTAATATCACTGAAACCCTCTTTTTTTCATCTGGAAACTGTAGTAAGCCTTGTTCTAGTTTTGTGTCATATTTTATTTTTAACCATATAACCATACTTAATATTATCATGAGCCTTAGAAAAGCTGTCCATATTTTTTACTGATTCACTACTGACTCACACTGACACTAAAGATTTACTAGTGCTCTGTGTTGAGCAATAAAGCTGTAGGTGCAGGTTCTTTATCTGGGCTTGTCTTTAGCTAGGTAATGTAGATAATTAAGGTATTTAGATAGATAATGGGCTGATAACATTGCTCATTCATTCAATAATGAGCAGGCTAGAGGATGTGTCCTGAATGAAACCAGAAATTATTAGTAGTAAGGTTCTAAATTGCTACTGATTACGGACATTCCTAAAATGGCAAAGGTTGATAACCCTTCTAACTTCCATTATTCTTTGATTCTATGATAAAAGTGGTGATACTTTTTGCACATATGCACCTGTTACACAAGACAAAGATGTGTTTCTGAGGTCACAGGTGCAGAAAGGACAGAAAATTAACCTGTTGTAACAGCTTATGAAATAAGTGACTCCAGTCAGCTTCTGTTGTCCATACCTGTCTTTCCCTCCACAACAATGATTACCTAATTAGACTACATGTAGTCAAAAGACTTGACTGGGCTTGTCTTAAATGGACTTCCCTGATGCCTGTTACTAAACTATGACTTAGGATAAAACACGTATGAAGAATAAGGTATGGGAAATGCCTATTGTGTAGTGCAAGAAACTTGCTTGGGTTTGCTCCTTCTTTTGTTGTGCATTTTAAGAAGTTTTAAGAAGAGAAAGACTCACAGTTAAAACAGACATACACAGAACTCAGGAATTAGGTTTTATCCTCATCTTTTCTGATGAATTCTTATGTGTTGCTTAGCAAGTGACTTCAAATCCAAGTGGAGTTTTCAGATGGGGTCATTAACAGTTTGTTCCTTGTTCCTAGGGTGCACAGCATGAGTCTCTTTTTTCTGATTGGCAGGAGTGTAAAATGCTCACAACTATAGCTGCAGTCAATCAGGGATGTACTGCATATAAAATGAGATTGACTGCTAAATACTTTGAAAACCTAGGTTCTACATATTTCAGATAGTGTGCCTGATGCTAGTGGCTGTTTGACTTGAACTCCTCTGTGGCTCAGTTTTAGGTCTACAGTAAGAGGATAATGACAGCTTTCACCTCACTTGGGTTTAAGAAGATAAATTCATTAATGTTTGCAAAGCACTTAGATATTAGTCATCAACACCACAGAAAAGTCCACGAGGAAATGAACAATTGTGTATTCAGAGCAGGGTTTGAATGTAATGCAGTAAATAAGAACTAAGAGCACATACTGAACAATAAGAAGAAAATCAAATATTAAAAAGTTGTCAATTCTGAGCACTGAATAAGACAACAGTTCTCTGTAAATAAAAGCAAGTGACAATGAGATTAACAACTGTATCATAATGCATACATACCAGAGGCTAAATATGCAGGCATTCCCTTAGTCCTGTCATTTCCTAATTGTCAATACTTGCCCTTGAAACTTTGATAAAATTCTTAAAATTGCACATGCAATAATTTTACTTTGATGAAAACTTATTAACATATATATATATATACACATTCCCTCATAGACACACACAATCACAAATCACAATCTAGCCACTAAGTAAACATAACTAAAACTAAAAATGACTAAACCAAAAATAACTAAAGCAAAAGTCAAGGCATTTTGCATTTTTCTATATCTTTATGTTGTTTTTCTACTTCCTTCTTATGCTGCTTCATCATCCAACTTGTTTTAACTGTATATATGGATGTTGCCTCTAACGACTTATACTTTAGTGTAAATCTGAAGGCTAAATATTTAAAAATATTGATAGACAAAAGACTGAAGTATTCTTTTAAGTCGCTAAACATATTTCTCCAGACATATTTTCAACCCAATATTCCAAATTATTAACCTGACAATTTCCCATATTTTTGCTTGATGTATTCTTTTCATTACTTTACATTGGTTTTCATTTGCAAATGAAGGTGCTAGTTT
>WEIV01008409.1:97299-129496 GCA_013390005.1 Calyptomena viridis
AGAGAAACCAAAAATCTCAGTCTGATTTTATCTCATGACAAAAAGAAATTTCCGTAGGTCGTGAGGTCAAAGATGGCTACACATGACCTTTTTTTTAATGTTTCAGGCAAATATGAATGCTGGGTTATGAACGTGCAGGACCATCCAAAGTAATTTGCTGTTTCATGGGTTGCTTGGCAGGAGGAACCAAGCTGAGCTGTTTAAAATTTTTTTATATGTAATTAGAATAGTTTTTTATGAAGATGAAGTTTGAGTCACATTCACAACAATGAATCTGATGGCACATGAAGTCCTGAGATTTACAATGCAAGGAGAAGCAAGATGTGAATTGTAAGTAGGAATGTCAGGGATAACAGCTGGTCTGTTANGAATGTCCCGCTTTTCTGGCCTCCAACAAATCTAATCTTTGCTGCCCATAAAAACCATGCCTACTCAAGCAGCTTACTTGGACAATAGGAAAAAAGAAAAATAGTTGTAATGCTTCGTGATGGATAATTATCATTAGCTCCCAAGAAAATAAGGATGTAGCACATAAGTTAGTAAAAAGTGGTTTTCCAAGCTAGATTCATTTTGCTATTGCCAAAATTTGACAGTGGTAATAAATTCCATGGGATGCAGATCATCTTTTTGTTCTGTGCTTACAAAGTCCAGCACAATGAGGTCCTGAGCCACATCAGAAAGTCCTTGATCCTACCAAACTATAAATAAAATAATTATAAGCCTTTCCTTCTAGAGTTTCTTTGGTCCAAGAACAATGAACATGCTGTTCTGAACTAGTTCACAAAGTACCTGTGTGAGAGCTACAGAAAGAAAATGCATTCTTTTTTACTGAAATTATTACTGGAATTTACATTTTTGGATTTTAGTTTTTTTGGTTACATTTAAAAGAAAACGCAGTCCCCCTATCTTTTCTTACTCCTTCTAAGAAGATTCTGAATCAGTGGGAGAAGTGGGAGGGGTAGAAAGAGAGTTAAAAAAAAAGAAAGGGCTCGGCAGAGCTCCTGCTGAGATCAGAACTAGAAAACCAGTCATGGTCATATTACCTTCAAGCTATGCTTTGCCTGAGTTATTGTAACACTAGGCTGTCCATCCAGGGTGATTGTGTAACCCAGAAGCAGCTGCAAGAACACAGATTGGGACATGCTCTGATCTAGTCACAAATTAGCCTCTTAATTCATGCGGACATTGTGACTAGACCTAGATGACAGTGAGCATAGTTGCCTCTGTGCACATGAACGGTTGTTACCTGTAAATAACATCTCTTTAAATCTGCTTATTCACCTATTTTTTCTATGATGTATTTTAAATATATATTGCTCTCAGTAGCTACTGTCTAATCTA
The DNA here is from genome assembly GCA_013390005.1 of Calyptomena viridis. Taxonomy (NCBI): domain Eukaryota; kingdom Metazoa; phylum Chordata; class Aves; order Passeriformes; family Eurylaimidae; genus Calyptomena; species Calyptomena viridis. The sequence goes on from WEIV01008409.1 coordinate 98,641, forward strand.
CAGGATTTGGGAGACCTTTCTGGACTATCCAGATTTCCAGATCTAAGAATGCATCCACATTCAGACTCCGTGAGACTTCTGAGATGCACCTTATTCTTTTCTGTTGCCTTCTTACCCTGGGAAGAAAGTCAAGCCATAAAGCTTTCTTTGTTTCTCTACCTGAACTGGATGATTAAGAATTTTTGTAAATATATCTACATATATACCTGGATGCTTCTGTTTTTTCTTATTATGGAGAAAGCTCATAACTAGAGCATAAAGCACAGGTAATATTTAGATTGAATGTGAAACAATTCTACATAAAATTAGAAGCAAATCTCTTCCTGCAGTTCAGCTTAAAAGGAAATTAACTTAATTGAATAGGGATAGCTCTATTTTGCAAAAATATTACAGCCAAAGGTAATTTGTTTTTTTTTGATATATTTTAGTAGACTATTTCAATTTCAATGAGATTGCTTACTAGAAAATTAAATACATTTTTGGTTAAATGTAATAATGAATTTCATTGTCTGCATTGCTCAGGCAGAACTAAAATATAATTGTGTTTAATACAATTAAACACACTTTTTATTAAAAGTAATCATGCAGTCTATTGTCTACATTACTCAGACAGAACTACAATACAATAAATGTCTTGTATCTAAGCCACTCAAAAAATACGTTTGCATTATTACATCCTCATTTTGAACATTGCATCCTCACAGCTCTCTACACTAGTTTGTCTTGTTTTTTACTCATTCTGGTGGATCCCTGTTGTTACCAGCTGGTAACAGACTTGTGCAATGTAAATGCAGTGCTTTTATTCCAGTTGTTAGTGTACTCAAACCAGCAAGCTTTTCAAAGCTCCCAAAGCATTCCTCCTAAGTTTTTACCATTTCTCATGCCACTTAGCAAGGGATTTTATTGCTTAAGTATCTTTTAAAGTGCTCCAACAATCCTAAAAATCTCCAAAGATGCCCCAGTGAAAACTGCTATATAGTCTGGTTGAAAAGTATTCCTATTTTAGAATTGCAACAATTTAGATAATTTCTAATGCACAGTAACAGAACCTGGGTGTTATATTGAATAATAGAGCAACTTACACTTTTTGAGAAAGCAGTGCATGCTAAAAATTATGGTAGATTGATTGCTTTTTACAACACAAAAATAGAACCTTGAGGAAGAATAGGAAACAAAAAATAATGAAAAGAAACAATTGTGATTTTGGTAACAGGTTGTGTCTAACTGAGCAAATATTCATTATGCCTTATTGAAAGAACACATTCAATAAGCCTTATTTCTCCTCAAAAGGTGAGGAGAGAAAGGGAAGATGAGGACAGGTATCTACAAAAGTAATCAAAGATGGTGAAAATAGGGTGAAGATGGAGTGAAGAGATGTGACAAAAACAGATAGTGGAAATAAAAAAGAAAAATTCCTGAAAAGTTTATTAATATAGCTCAGGAACTTTCTGGAGTATCTATTATGATCCACTCCAGAAGGTAAGGGTAACCCAGGTTCTTGTTAAGAGATCCCTTGGTGTGGATTAGAGTGAAATGATACTGAATGATCAGTGTTTATAAATATATATATGTAGGGTTTATTTTAGACCATTTTGCTTGTAATGGAAAGCAGCTATGTAGCCATTTTGGTTATTATTATCTTTAGCAATATAGCAATATAAAAGCATAAAAATATCACTTAAGAAAGTGTACAAGGGAAAAGAAAGAAAGAAAGTGAGAGAAAAGAAAGAGTAAAAACATATCACCATCCATGTATAGGAGTAGAAAGTTATCACCACCCGTGGATCCAGAGACAAGACTTGATTGTAGCAGTTTTGATGTCCATTGTTCAAAGTGATGGTCTCAGTCTTGATCCACTGGGGTGGGGGAAGCCCATGAAACATAGAGTTCAATGGATTAGAATACATTCAGGTTTACATGGGAGTGCCCAAGCACTTCCCCTGGGAAGGGAGTTTTATACTGTCTTTTGCAACACTGTGGAGAAGGCCTCAGAAATGAGTCTGGGAGCACTTCGGGGGTCTTTTCTGGTTTATGACACCTTCTAAGACATGACTCTAAGCTTTTGCTTCAGCTTAGTTGAGTAGGTTATTCCCCATCAGAAGGGATGAATACCCTCAGGCCTACATGTGAATGTCCCAAGCTCTGTCTTTCTTTTCTTTTGAGTCTGTGGGCTATGGCCTCCTCCTGCTGGACCCAGCCAGAGCCGACCTTCGGCACAGTTGTTGAGAGGCCTTCCTCATGGATTCCTAAGTGATACATTCTCCAGCCTTGTTTACTTTTCCTTAGGCCTGAGCTAATTTGGGCAAGAGTACCACCTTTATCTTATCTCAAGTTCCCTTCAGGTATCTTAACTCACTGCACAAATTTTCGGGTATTCACAGAGGTATATTCAGGAGGATGGGGGTATGCGCATGTTTGGTTGCCATAGTGGGCAAAGTCCTTCAGTGATCTTAACAATGTTTGAATCATTAACCATTAACATCTGTCTCTCACAGCATCAGATAAATCTGGTGACCTGCTTGGCATCATTCCTTCTAGAAGCAGAACTGATCCTGTGTGAAAGAGCAGATCTGCTAAAATAGTTCTCTTATTTTACTTTGAGCGGTCATCTAAACTGCTTTTTTTTTCCTTTCTATTTGTAAACATGAGTCTTCTCTCATATGTCCACCCAATGACACGAGGAGAGAACTCCTGTTCCCTTTCCCTGTCTCTACTTTATTCTTAGTATTCTTTTATCTCCAGAAGGCACTGAGGATCTCACTGGTACGGAATCAATGTACACAGCTGCATTGCTGTGTGGTAGTTTCCAGCAAAACTTTGACTAACTATGGGCGATTAAACTTTTTAACATTTTGAGTAACATTTTAGCAATAAATAGAATTATTGCTAGTAATTCTGAGGCCTGGGTAGTGAGAAGAGCCTAAATGGAAGTGAAAATTCTTGGTTCTAAGCATTTACTGCCTTAGTTTTGATTCCACATCACAACTCTCTGCTTTTCACTGAACTTTTCTTCATACTTTTAGAGAATCAGCTTTTTTAGGGTGTGTGTGAGTGATTTATAAATTAGAGGTATAGAAACCTACCAGAAGAAAGTACTTGTGGATTTACATGGATTTTAGCTAGTTCAATTTAGAAATGAAATAAAACCTGAAGCAAGCTGTTAGTTACAGAATTATTTCTTGGGTATTTCAGGAAAATGAAGATAAAAAATTTAATGTTTTTAAATTGTTTGTGATACAAGGAGCTTCTACTCCACTGTAGGCACCTGTCTGCTACTATGTCCATTCTAGAATTTCAATTTCGATTTGACACTTGGACTTTTTCCCATTGGAGATAATTACAGTTATTTTCAGTACAATAATGCCTAGAGATTTCAATCAAAATTAGAAAGCTTTTTCCAGGTGGTATAAAAACATATGGCAAGGCATAATTCCAACCCTGAGAAGTTTATAGTTTAAATGGATAGGATGTACAATGGGAGATTATTTGCACCTGCAGGCATCCATCCATCAGATCTTGAATACCAGACTGTAAGTGGCTTGCACAAATGTAATTGGGATTTCATAATACTTTTCCTGAGTTCTCAGAAACTCCTTAAAAAAAAAAAAGGCTCTTGAAATAGCTGTAGTGTGAATTATTTGCAGTTTTCTGAAACGAAGTTCTGATCTGTAGCCATTATTTCTCATGTGTTGTGGAACTCACTGTGTCCCAGCTCACTGCTGTACTCACTCTCAGGACACACTGATGCTGCTGTTGTATTCAATTTGATAAGAAACCTCACTCTAGACCTGTGACATTCACTGCTATCCAAATACTCCCATATGCTTAAACTTTCCAAAGTGTTATTAGTCTTAACTAAAAATTCTCAGTTTCTTATCTTCTAGGACTCCAAGGGATCTAAGCATGATATTAGGATTGTGTAATTAATTCTCAGCATGAATCAATACTGTAGATGTCACCTAACCCTTAATTTTGGTGGTTAGTCTCAAGACAAAACCAACTATCCAAAGGTAAGACATTCAGTACCTTTTGAACAGCTCCTTTTTAACAGCTCCCTGAACTAAACAGCTTTACAGGAATTTGAGGACTGAAAAAGACATAACAGAAAATAAGTATTTAAAGCCATACTCCATTTCCAATTGGCTAAATCAGTCTAAGTAGAAATTTCATAGCCAGTAGGAAAAAAAATAAACAAATTCAAAGTCTTTTGCACTAGACCTTAGCGTGTAAATTTGTGCATCATAAAAGCAGAATGATTTTTTACTGTTTACTCACAAGGAGACTGAGACTAAAGCATTGAAAAACAACTACTTAATCATGAGTCTTTCACATTTACACTTCACAACGTGGCATGTATGTTTCTGTGTTTTTTTTTAATTATTTTTCTTTTTATTTGATGCAGTCACTTGCCTTTGAAGGGAACAAAAGCAACCACTGATTTCCTTACAGAATCTTTATGTTTTTGGGAAGTGTAGAGACATTTCCAGGAGAGACTAATCTGATGTCCTTTATCTGTAGCTGCAAGTCAGTCTCTCCAAAATCTGAAATAAATCTGACAGTCTTCGAAAGGACTAAGTTATAAAAATCAGGGCTGTAAATAAAGAAGACCCCCCCAAACATTATCTCTTATAGGCAATGTAGCCTAAGTCATTATAACAGTCTTCTCAGTAACATGGAAGGAGTGATTGTGGTGAGGCAAAAAGTGCAAAAGTTTCTGCTTCTCTTTATAGTAGGTATTTATCTAGCCTTGTTACTACACCATCTGAGCTCACAACAGTTGAAATATATTTATTCACCCAGTGCTACTGAAAATGGAAGCTTGATCTATCAGGAAGCTCCATGAATTGCAGGTAGAGACAGTGAAAATGCAGATACTTGAAGACCCAGACTAGCACAGTAACTTTGAATAATCCTTTCTTTCTCATAAATGATCACAATTCAGCTCATGCCATTGTCCCTCTTATGAGGGAGAGGAGCACATTAAAGCAGTAGTACTGTGGCTAATCTTACAAAGTCCACCTCATTTCCTCAGTAACCTTTCAATAACCAGGCTGAGGTTTGGTAAGAATGATTCATTTGACTTCAGCAGATTTTTGACACTCGTGTCTCAAGAGTTAACTGAAACAAAGCATAACAATTGAACAACATCAGCTATACAGATGGTCCAAAAGTTCTACCCAGACATCTCTTATTATGATCTCCTCTGAAATCATAATACTGGACTAGTAAAATAACTTCTGGTTTAACACACTGCAGTCACACAAATATTTTACTGAATATTTTACTCTGAGACTGAAATTCTTCATGTATATGAATCATCCCAGGACTGTTAACAAGAATATTTTAGGATGTGCTTTCTTGTATGCAGATCAAACTGGTAGATGAGAGGGAATGAATGTAGGCAAATAAGAATACCTGACGTGTTTTCATTACTTTATATTTGTTATTTATTACTCATTCACTCATTAAAATCTTTGCAGCCACTCAGAAATAGGTGATTTAGATGGTAAAATGCACTGCAAACACTGGGCAGTGAACTCTTGCGGGGCATAGCTCTTGGGCTATAGTTTGATTTATGGACCCCTTGCTGAATAGTCACTATTAGCAGAGACGTTCGCAGGTATTATGTGCCTGCTTTGAAATAGCTGAGAACAGAGCAGGGGAAGAACACAATAAGTTATTTGCTATGAGCACATTCCCAAATCAGATTTGCTGGGGAAACATGCATGGTTTTTAGGGAGAATCTAGTGAAGCCACATTCCCCTACACTGATTGCCCACTTCAGCAGATTGGGACAAGACTCAAAATCTGCTGGGACACTTTCCCTTTAAGAGAAATATTTCTGCATTGGGAAGAGTACATTAGGTTGGAGGTTCTGTTTGCTTGTTGTGTCTCTTGTGGTTTTTTTTGTGTGTGTGTTTTATTTGTTTTTATTTTTGTTTTGTTTGGTCTTTGTTTGTTTGTTTGGGGTTTTTTTGTGTGTATTTTTTTCTTTTTTTCTTTTTCCTTTTTCTTTTTCCTTTCAGTTACCACATTCCAAAGTATTTAAATTTAGGATCTTTCTATTCCACCTTATAGGCTCATAAGGTTCTCCAGCACTTTCTCTGGTCAAAATTAGCCAATTGAAAAAAAAAGTTCTTTCTCTAAATAAGCAGGAACAAATGTGTGGCCTTAATGAAACAGGCCTAGAGAGATGGAAAGCAAGCTCTGAATGAGATACAGAGCCTAGATTCTGTGCTATAACCTGATTTCAATTTGGTTCAGGTGTAAGGGGTAGCAAGAATGGAGCTGAGAAGGTGGAAGTCTCCTATTTGGAATGATATAGGTAGGATAGGTATCAGTTTGAAGCCAGAAGATTTGTGCATCATCAATGTTCATTTCACTATGAAGCCTTATTTGTTTCTCCTTAAGGGGCTTAGAGCTGCTGGACATGACCCAAATGCAGAATATTCCCATGAGCTAGCTTAGCTTTTGGGTCATATTTGGGCTACTCTAGCTGAAGCCTGATTGCTCCTAGTTCAATTAGTAACCAGAGAGATGAATTTCAGGCAAGTCTGTTATATCAAGTTTTAACTGCTTGCAAAAGAAAAAGCTAAGTTTGGTCTTAGAATTCTTGGAGCAGACCTCACCTTGAGTTTTGGGTTACCTATCTCTTTCCTGATATGTGTATATTGATAAAGATTTTTGAAGTGCAAGGATGTGACAGATAGAAAAACACCCAGGGAAGGAAACAAAATAGACTTAGAAAGTAATAGAATAAACTCATGAAAGAAAAATCAATTGAAAACAAACAGGACCATTGAAAACAAAGAAGCCACCCCTAACTTTGATTCTAAGCTGCAAACCTATGGATACTGCTCCCCTATCTCTGGTATACATTACCTTGCTCTCACCCTGCTCTTATATTCCACCCTAGGCATTTATCACTGTTGCAGATACTGCTCTGGCTGGACCGTTGTTCTGGCTTACTATGGTCATAGTTTTTTTTGTGTGAAAAAATGTCAGATTTCAGTGGCATTATGGTGGACATCATTGCTATGGAAACCAACTCTACTGCAATTCACCAGCTACATTTTTAAAATACATTAGTGATGATGCATTTGCATCAAATCTCATGGAAATTGACCAACACCTTTTGTATTTTTTTGACACTTCTGTGTAATGATCCAGCAATGAGAAGCTGTCAGGCTTGACTAGTGACTGGCATAATGTGCAAAAACATTATACAAGTTCCATACTAATGAAGCTCTGATATCTGCACAGGGCTATCAGAAGAAACAATTTGTTTTTTACAGTGCAAGACGCAAAAGCTAAAGGCTAAGGGGCTCTTTAGCCCAGAGCTTGTTTCCTCTTCTCACGAGCCATGAGGAACAGACAGAACATGAGTTCTCCAGGACTAGCTGTTGTTACAAACACAGCAGCTATTACATTGCAGTAACTGTAGTTTTGTACTGAGAATTTCATTATTTGGAAGAAGCTACCTCTACAATCCTTTAGTCCTGTGAAGGAAGATAACACAGGTATTCCCCAAAAATACCAGGAGTAGAAGGATTTAGGAGAATTTATTTCTGAGGGCAAGAACACTAAGAACTTTAAACCTAACAGTGTTGCAAGCACCGGGCCTTGGGAAAAAGATATGCCTATGTTCGCCTTGATTCTTTTATTGTTTCTCCTGTCCTCCCTGCCTGCTGCAGGGGCCTTCTGAAAAGTCTGCAGCCTCATCTTCTTCCCATGACAGGGAGCCAATCCTTGGAATGCAGTGGCAGAGAGACATTTAACTGTTCCTGGGAAAGGTGCCTCTTTTAGTAAGGGGAGACTTCCTAAGCAAAGTAAGCCCTAAAACTCCTCAAAATAATCTTGTGGAAAGGTTCTTCTACACTTATGGGTCCCACTGTTTCTTATGGGATTACAGTGGGATCAATTTGTTCCATAGAGTTTATGCTGATATTAACTCAAATATCTATTTCAGACACTCCTTCTAAATCTTCTATGCTGACAGCTGTCCCAGTGCTCAGGGTCAGTGACTTTGTGCCATCTAAGTCCTGAAGGAGACACTTTAAGGTACTGAATTTTTTCCAGTGAGATTGATGTGTTGTACCTACATCCTCCTACGTATATGAAAAACCAGGCATCACCTCTTCTCTCTCTAGCTGATTAATAGTGAGGATACATTATCAGAGCTAATAGGAGTCAAATGAAGAAAACTAGTCAAGTGAAACTCTGTAAATTGGTTCCTGTGCTTTCTCCATCTCTTCTAATACCTAATGCCAGGGATTTTCATTTGTGTCCAGCCAGAGCCAAAAGGGAAAGGATTAGAAAGTAAATAACTCCCACACCTGCAATAGGGGAGCAGTCAGCTGTTTCATTGGCCCATTTATTAGTAGGACAGAAAGTAAATCTACATCACAGCTTTTTTTTTTCTCCTGTACAACCTGTCATTCTTCTTGAAAAAATAGATATGCATACTAACTTACCACATACATATCCACATCAGTATATCTCTACATCTTTATTATTCTCTTCGCTGAACTATATGATCATTACCTAGGTGGAGTTATCAGTTTTCAATAGGAGTTTTGCTACCAAAAAGCTGGTAAGATCTGACCTATTCCTCTCAGGTGTCCTATTTTAACATTTTGGTTTTAGTTTAAAATTCCTGCTAGTACTCTCTCTGCTGTAGTGCTAGGTGGCAAAAGAGTAGTGATAACATAGATGAGGTGGTGGTGTTCTTAAGATCTAATTTTAGGACCTACTGAGAAAATGCTGGGAGGCAACACTCTGTCTGGCTTTCCATCAGCCATTGCCAAGGACTAGCTGTGATGAGAAACCTTATAAGGGAAAGCTGCGTGGATAGGAGCAGTGTTCCTGGCTCTACTGATATCCAGATAAAAGGCCACTGCTATCATTTGTTTTCCATGTTGCTTTCCCCTTTTGTCTCATTCTCCACATATCTACTAATAAATGAATTTGAAAAATCTGTAATTGCTATGAAATTTCTGCCACAAAAAATGCAATAGGGACCTAGTGGAAACTATTAGTCTCCTTTAACAGAGCCGATAATGATTCTGATATTTGCAGCTGTACTGCTTCCAAAGATAATGGTGAGAAACTGGGGAGATTTGCTGTACCAGTGAGCATTCTGAGAGCCCATGTGTGTATGTGCCTCTGAGACTGTTTCCACACATTGGACTGTTCCCATACTGATTATTACAACACTTTCTGTAAGACATACTGCAGACATCTAGGAATGCAGGATTGCTCCTCTGGACAAGAGAAATGTGCTGGGAGATAAAGTGCAAACTCATTTCCTATGCATAGAAAGATGAAATTTCTCTGCATGCACATATCTTATTGTCCTTGCAGTTGCTCTCTTTCTCCCTGTGCTTCTGTCACCCTGGGGATGGTTATCTCCCAGCATTGGTAGTCAAGGTAATCTCTCCACCTTGACACGGACTTTGATTCGGTAAGCCTGTCTCTATTACAGCTATTGTGACAGAGCACACAGTGTCTCATGCTTTTCTTACTAGATATTTCACTTGAAAGCCAAATTGTCTGTTTTCTTTATCTTCTTTTCCCTTTCTGATTTAGAAGCACTACATTAACAAAACAAATAATAAGAAGTTTGGATTGCCTTCTCTCCTTTCTCCCCTCTCCTGTCAGTAGTGATTATTTGAAAGTAATGCAAAGCCAATATCCTTGCATAATATTGTCATACACATCTTTCATTTTCCCAAGTTAAAGAATATTAAACTAAAGAGGTTAAGTTGTAGGACATTATAATAAAACATTGTAAACACAATTGGTTTTGTCTTCTTTTTTGACTAACATTTTTATTTTTATTTTTCAGTTTGGATCCCTGGAAAATATTCATTCTTTGTGTCCTCTTTCTGAAGCTTTACCTATCATCCTTCTAAATAAAAAAGCCAGTGATCACATTTGAGCCATCAACAGCATGCTCTTCAACTAGCAAATAATTAGTGTGAAGCTCTGAATTAATAAGCAATATGAATGCATTAAATCACTAGATTTATCTAATTCTGTATCTGACAAGCAAATATATCTCTTCCTGAACTGTAAACCTGACTAAGTCTGAATAGCAACAAGCAGAGTGGAATCTGATCCAAATTTATAACTCTTGTTATTACTGCAGGAACTATATGGTAATAATAATATTGTCAATGCACTCCCTTTCTCAGCAGTTCTGAGTATCCCAGATACACATCGCATGCCAATGCCTAAAAGCAGCATCCCAATAACAAACTACTGTATGTTCTACGGCATTCCTGATTATCACTACTGTGATTTTATCTATGCATCTACTATTATTAAGTGGCAAAGGGGATGAGTTGTTTTCATCTTGAGTTGCTCACAAACTTCATTATCTTCTACTAAGTAATAAAGACACATGATTGCCAACTAAGCATATTTTTTTCTTTGCTCTGGTCCATGGTTGCAAGAATAACATACAACAGATGAAAAACAATGGCCAATGATTACTGACGTTTGATGTCAATTTAGATATTATATGAAACAAGCACTTCTCAAATTTTTTGTGAATATAAGAATTTTTTCCACATAAGATTTTGTGGTAATCACAGATGTGATTGAGTTTAACAAACTGACTATTTTTAGAAAACAAAGAAGTATCTCAGTATGTCTCAGCTAGAATTTCTACATAACTTCATCTAGAGTTAGAGGCAATGTTGTCCATTTACTGCTAATGACAACATGAGTGATCATGTTGTAAATACAGAAAATTAGTCTGTATTTCCATGCCAGTATAATCCCTTTCTGTCCTGTCCTGTAATTCTATACCTCTTAGAATATTTTTTGTCTCCTTTAATAAAAGGCATGAAACTAGAAAGCAACAAAGGAAAAAAATTGCCGAAAATAATTTTGAAAGCAACAACTGGGGAGCTAAAAAGCCAACAGATCTCCCACAGGATGCTGCCATTACTCCTTTGTTTGAGTCAATATTGAACAGTCCTGACTGTTAAACACCGGCTCATTCATCTTTCACAGAACTGAAATAATGTTTCACACCACTTATTAATTTCCATTAAAAACTGCTGCTCCTTCATGATCTTGCTGTTTTTTCTATTGCCAAGTTGCAATGTTGATATGAACAACGTGTAATGCTGATGTGAACAACATTGTCTTTTCAGAAATTAACTAATACTAGTCTAGTTATCCATCAGTCATATACTTCTCAGTTTACTGCTGAGGAAAGTGCACCATAACAAATGGTGGTAAGCAGACCAAAACAAAAGGAATAAATTTTCAAGATAGAGCTTGATTAGAAGAGATCCATCCTTACAGACTCTTGCTTGTTTTTAAATATAACATTGCCTCAGGCCTGGGACACGTATAGGAATATAGAGATCTCTGTGACTGAAGGCTGCAATGTCATGTGCATTACATGCAGAGTATACCTTCATTTCTGTGTCAAAAGCGAAGTCAATCTTTAAAATGTCTAGTAAAAAAAATCTCTGGACACGGTAAGAAATATTCCTCTAGCAGTCTTTTCACTTTAGCAAAATGCTCCTTTTATTTGCAAAATTACTCAGGTATGAAAGCCCTTCTTTGTTCTTTTGAGGATAATGTCTTAATGGCAATTCATCATAGCAGCCATGAAATCTTGATGACAAATCCATACACCCTGAAAAAAGATTGTAGGGGAAGTAATCTCCTAATTCAAGCATGAGCCAGTCTTTTAATAAAAAAGCAAGAAGTAATTTGCTGAGTAATGTGCATGGAGATTTAGTGTGGCTTGGAGTGTACACATCTAAAACAAACTCCACACCCTCAGCACTTTGTCTCCCCTGTGAAGCTGGCTCAGCTCTGTCACTCAGCTACTCCTGTGACAGCTCACCCCCTGGCCTGTATAGTCCCCCACGTGCTATTAAGCTTAGAAGCAGCAACATTTCACAGAATCACAGAAGGGACCCTCAAGGATCATCAAGTCCAACTCTTAAGTGAATGGCCTGTACTGAGATCAAACCTGTGACCTTGGTGTTATTAACCCCATGCTTCTGACCTTGTTGTGATGATATAAAACAAAGGGGCCACCTTGCAAGTACAAAATTCTTCCAATTATTTTCTTATACTCATAGCACTACTACCTGCTGTTCTAGTATATCTGTGCTTCATTATTTTACATTTTAACAGCTAGAAGATTCAGTATATTTTAACTTTCCCCTGAAAATATTTTGCTTTTCAGTTTCAATTCCTGTATCTAGAAATTGCAGTTTTAGGCGTTGTATAGAAAACCTTTATCAGAAAGTCTAATTGGAGGACATAATGAATTTCTATCACTCATGAAAATGTTTGCTGACTGGAAGGAACCTCTTCCCATAGATACGTGATATTTCTCCTCTCCTGCCTTGCAGAGGAGTTAACCCCCTGGAAAGATAACTTTTTTACAGACAACCTTGGAGGCCCTGTGAGGAGGGGCCAGACAAGGTATTAAGAAGGCCTGGAGAGGGAATTGCATTGCATTCTTTCATGCCTGGTGTACACACTGTCATGTTTTAGTGTTCTCATCTTTGGAAATAAATTTTCCTAAATCCTTCCATTGCCTGGCGTTTTGGGGGTACCTGTGTGTTATCTTTCTTCACAGGTGTTCTAATTTCAGACAGACACATAACGTTCTATTATGGTGACTGTTTTTATAATTTCTTTTTACAGAGAGAAACAAGGCACAAATCTTTTAAACTAGTTCTTCAGTATAAGAAGTCATACTGTGAGGTCAGAAGTCTTCAGACTTGTTGTTAAGTTATTTCAGCCTGTGACATGGCAAAAGACAACAAGAACAACAGTACAAATAATTTCCAGAGTCCTCCTCTACTTCTACTTAAATCAGATTTTATAAATTTCTATAAGGAGACATCTGTATGTTCTAACAGAGTGTTAGGGCTTAGAAACACCAGTTATGAAAACCAGACTTTTGTGCAGACTCCAACAAGGTTGCCCAGCTGAGGTTCAATCATTACACAACTTGAATTAACATGTACATTTTGTTTCTGTGAAATCTAATGAATGTCACCAATATTTAAAAATTAGAATTATTTTTTCAAGATGAATCCATTCAGACTGCTACTTGATATTTTAAAAGCCCAAATATCCCAGGAGGAAGCCAGCACTCATAAATTTGGGACTGGTACACAAATCTTAACCTTTCAGTGAGGCCTAATTATGTGGCGTTTTTTTTTTTTTTGTTTGGTTGTTTTTTTGTTTGTTTTTGTTTATTTGTTTGTTTGTTTTTTGTTTTGTTTTTGTTTTAAATCCCACTATCTATCTAGGAAAAAGTTAATTCACAGGAAGCTCAGTGCCCATGTTTTCTACACTCTCATAATTTCCATTTCTCAGTGGCTGTGCTAGTTTGTTAGACTGGTGAGGTAATGTTTCTAGGTGTCCTGCAACTCCCTCAGCAGACGAACTGGGCGCCCATGGCCCCATAGCTCATCTGCCGGGCAGCCAGGGAGAGCAACAGTCTTGTCAGCAGAAGAAAAAAAAAGTTTTCAGAAAAACTGTCCAGAAATGATGACAGACCAGAATTGTTAGATGACTTTCTAACACCTTAACCAGCTTAAGCAGAGAAAAATTATGTTTTCTACCAAATCAACCACTCCCACACCCATCTTCTGTCCACTTTTATGTTCCTGCTGAGTAACACTCTTATGACTAATAGGAAGCTGCTGCAACATATAAATTAGGATTTGTAAAATGCCTTTCCACAGCATCCTTCTTTCAATTTCCTCTTATTTATCACTGTAACTTCTATACATCTATGCACAAGAGAACAAGCAAGGACATGAATGATATGTACAACATTGAAGGTAACTGAAAAATCTGTCAGTTTTCTGAAACCGAAACATTCAAGAGAGGTGATTTGGTTTTTGCAGGGTTGTGATGCGACCAGAATGCTGTCAGATTTTCAGTCTGTAGCCCTGGGACATGAACACCTTGGCATCCCATCTGTGGGCTGATCAGAGTTGAGAGTATGAACAGCATGGAATTCAAGCACCCTCATCCGCTTATCAGTCTGGGCTCCCAGGGCTTCCATCTTCTGGGACAGCCAAACTTACAGAGTGCTTCCAGGGGCTGCATGTCCCAGGGAATCTGTGCTGTGAAGTCCATGGGGGTCAGATCTCTAGCCCCTTTGCCAGAAAATTTAAACAACTTCGAGTTTTGTCCTGAATCAACCCAAAATCACATACCAAAGCACTGCCTGCAAAATAGAATTCTACATCTCTGCAAATCTTAGAAATTATATTATTAACAACAAAGAAACATGATACATGTATTATTTAGTAGACCATCACAAAAAAACCCAGACACTGGAAAGCTTTTATTTCATGTTGTATTAAAATGTTATTTAAAAAATGTTCCCCCAACACAAAGAGAAAATTGATACTTTTTAGATGCAAAGAACCTTCCATCTTACAGGATGGATCTTCTTGGCACTCTTGGATTTAGCCTATATACCTTAAGGCGCTTCACAAATTTAACTTCACTGTAACAATGAGCTGTACAGAACTAAAAATGATTTATCCAATATGGCACAGGCAATCTTGAGGAGAGCCAGGCTAAGAATTCAGACCTTCAGAATTCCAGTCCTATGACTTTTCCATGCATTTGCTATCACTCTGTATTTCTTTACACGGGTTGTAGGGCTTGGTATTTATACAAAGTGAGTGGAGATATGCTAGATTATGTTCCCTTTACTGCTAGAGAAGAGTGTTGGGAATACTCTAGTAGGCTGAATGATGAGTAATGGGTTGCTCTTTGCTAATCAAGATTGATTAGCTCATTTGGTTAGAGCACAGTGCTAATAATGCCATGGTTGTGGGTTTGATCTCTCTAGGGGTCATTCACTTACAAGCTGGACTCAATGATCTTTGTGGGTTCCTTCCAACTCAGAATATTCTGTGATTCTGTGAAGATGTCAGCTAATAGGGCACCTTTTCATCCACTGCAGTTCGATATTAATTCAAAAAGCAATAGTTTGTACAAGGAATTGCCAAAATCATTAAAAAGAGGGGTTTTGTTCCCTGACCCATGATACAGGCTCTTTCAATAGTAAGTGGTGTCTGAAGTGAGTAACAAACACTGCTGTACTTTATGCCTTCTCTGTTACTTCAGCCAAGTCAAACAGACATTTGGGGTCTGTGCTATGATCTTCTGAGATAAAGAAATTACATAGTTTCCGAAGACGAAAATGGTGCTTATTCTATAAGATCTGAATGTGTTTGCAATGTTAGTAGTTCAACAAGAAAGTAGCAGACTAGAAGTTTAGTGTTCTGGTACAAGGCTGAAGGAGTTACTCTTGAATACATTGCTGTTCACCACACAATAAGACAAGGTTGTATTATCATTCTTTTTCGGCTTTTGAATTCAAAAGTGTATTTATCAGGAGTAGAAACGAACCAGCCTGGAAGCTCTGACTATTGAATTCCTTTGCAGAAAAGCTTCGTTCACACAATCCTGCCAATGTGCCCTCAATGCCAGCCAGTGAATGGCCATAGAGAACACAGTACCTTTCTACCTGGATGTGTTCTCTCCGCATCAGAGGTGAGGAAGGTCTACAGAGAGAAATGTTTGCAGTAGTGCCACTGCTCAGACCTCTCTGAGCATAAACAATGGAAGTCAGTCTTCAGGGTGTGAGAGGCTGAGACATTAATAGTTAATGACTCAAAACATTTGCCCCTTTGTGGAGGTGCCAGGATGTTTTGCTGAAGCAGGGCTCTGAGGCCAATAAGAAGCAGACACTGCAAGCTCAGATGGTGCTCTTTATCATGTTAATTGTACTCTGATCAGTTGTAAACATCTCCACTCTCTCCAGGGAAAGTCTGATGGGGCATTACTGCCTGAACTGCTCTGATGTGAGAGGCGGCTGTTGGTGTCTTAGAAGTGCCATAAACCATCAAAGACCCCCTAAGTGCCCCCAGAGTAATTTCTGAGGCCTTCCACTGGAGGACTGAAAGCTCCCCCCCCCACACACGCAGGGGAGGTACCTCGGCCTTCCCACCTGAACCGAAGTGTATCTACTAACTTGTGAGACTTTGTGTTTTGTGGGCTTCTTCCCCCCAACTCCCAATGGATCAAGATGATCACTTTGACCAAGAGACAACTAAATTGGAACAATCAAGTCTCAAAGCGAGATCCATGGGTGGTGATATATTTTTACTCTTTCTTTTTTCTCACTTTCTTTCTTTCTTTCTTTTCCCTTGTACACTTTCCTAAGTGATATTGTGATGCTTTTATATTGCTATATTGCTATAGGTAATGATAACTAAAATGGCTACATACCTGCTTTCCATTGCAAGCAAATTGTTCCAAAGTAAGCCTTACACTTACACACACACACACACACACACACACACACACACACACACACACATATACTTACAAAAACTGATCATTCAGTGTCATCTCACTCTAACCCACCCTAGGGGATCTCTTAACAAGAACCTGGGTTACCCTTGCCTTCTGGGGTGGGTCAGAACACAGGGTTACCACTGTCAGTCTACCACTCAAACTGGCATTAAAATCACTTTTACAGAGAACATACTGCTGATTCATAGAAGAGTTTAACAAGGACAAAACCAAGACTCTGAATGACCTAAACAGGTATGAAAAGAGCAGAGGACACTTTGTTCTTTCTCAAGAGCTTAATTCAGTCTAAAAGACTAATAGCAAATGGATGAAAGCAAGGAGTACACAAAAGGATATTTTCAATGCTCTTTGGTGCCACAGAGTTTCAGCAGTATGTGAGATGAGTAAGCATGCATGGAAACAAAAAAGGAGAAAACTGCTCAAAAACTGTAAGGAGAAATGTTAATGTTAAGTTAGAGGATCTACTTATATCCTTTCTCAAAGACTATAGTGTTTTCCTCAAGAAACAGTTGCAGCTACTCTAATTACTTCAGATTTCTTTTGCTATAAGAAAGAGGATATCAGGATCAGGTTCTTTATAAAATAATAATTTATAAGAGGCTCTGTGACTTGATTCAGTAAAGCATGTTTTTATTGCTCAGTCAAAAGAAAATTCTTGAGTTGTGGTCATAGACAACTTGCTAAAGACTTACAGATGAAAAATATGAGGTTTTAAATTTCTAAAATGTTTAAGAGTGATTGAAGGGAAAGAGTAATGGTGAAATTATCTGAGAAATGGCTTGGAAATATTAAAGTATGAGAAGCTAGAAAACTGGAAGTAGCTGCAACACAGAGGAGTAATGGGAAGAGTAAAGAAGGAGGGTTTTTTTAAAGAACAGTGACTGGGTTTACTTTGTGTCTAACCTGGAGATGAGAAAAATGATCAGCTCTTAGGGATCTGTGCATCTATAAAGAAACTATGAGACCGGCTGACATGACTGATGGTATCTTTGATAGAATTTTAAATCACAGAAACACAATATGCTGAGTTGGAAGGGACCCATAAGGATCATCAAATCCAACCCTTAGCTCTGCACAGGACAGTCCCCAGGAGTCACACCATGTGCCTGAGAATATCATCCAAACTCTTGAACTCTGTCGGGCTTGGTGCTGTGACCATTTCCCTGAAGAGACTGCTTCAGTGCTCAACCACCGTCTGGGTGAAGAACCTTTTTCTAATATCCAACCTAAACCTCTCCTGACAAAACTCAGGCCATTCCCTCAGGTCCTGTCACTGATCACTACAGAGAAAACATCAGCGTAATCACACATGAGAAGACTAGGAACAGGAACAGAGTAGATATTAAATTAAAACTACATGGCTTCTCCATAAGGTTGACAAGGAGAGTCCTTTTCAAGTACACCATGTTTATGCATTTTTTTTCTTCTTATCACTGTTTGTATCATAATAGCACTTACTGGATAGAGCAAACTGTGAGCTGCATGCCCCTATCTGTATTTACAAATAGAAAGGCAGAGCTGGTATCCTAGAGAGCTTATCTATTAAGTGGGTAATGGACATGAGAACAAAAATCTCAAAAGATTAAAGTTTGGAATGCTTAATCCTTCCTTTTTTCTTGACATGCGACTCCAGGATAGTTCATGTACATTGGGAAGATGCTGAGACCTAGAGTTGTGAATGACTAACAGTATGTACTTGGTTTCTGATTAATTGTAAAATTCAGTTCAAATATTGTAATTTCCTTTTGAAATTTATGAAATACATTAAAGCCTCAATGAGAAAATCACTTTAATACAATACATTTATACAATACAATACATAATACATATATTTAATACAATACATTCATGCACAACTCTGGTTTTGTGGCTATTGCAGTCTCCATAGCTGTATACATGTAATCTGATCATCTTGTACACTATCTGTCCCCTGGGCCATTTCAAAGTGTTCTTAGCTTGTACATCAGTAAGCAGGTAATATCAAAAGAAGGGACTCAAGAATGGGATCAACAAAGTTTACCATTGTGCACTGTTAACTACTGCCTACGGCAACACTACTTTAGGTTTAACAGGAGACAGTAATGTTTTTGAGTAAAAGCTAGCTTCCAGAGGTGAAAGCTAACAGGAGATCTCCACTTTTTTTTTTTTTTTTTTGCCTATTGAGAAAACGAAACACTTTGGAAGTTCTTGAGTCAGAGGTGGATGACAGATACATATCTTTAATTGCTATTATTTTTTGTGCTGAAGGAGGCAGCAGACACACAAATATACTGGTATTTCACTGTTACATTAAGGTAGCAACAATAGCCTTTCTTGGAAGATTCACTCTCATTGCTCCAAAGGGATTTTGGTTACAGTCTGAAAAATGGAAAATCATTCCAATAAACATGTGTAAAATTAAACCTATTGATACTAATCTATCACAAAATTGGATCATCCTGTCAAATCTATATGTCTTGGGCTTCTTATGTATTTAAATATTATTTTCCTGTTTCTTTTTCATTTCTTTTCACTTGAACTCATTTTTTTTTCAAGTTTCATGGGTGATGTGCTCAGTCTTGAAGTCTCTAGGTGTGCACAGACATGGGGATGTTTATAGAGAACTTCAGCACTGCCCTGCTGATTGTAGAGAAAACATTGTTTTGTTACATAAATGTGTATCATGCATCATGGACACATCTTAATCTCTGGGATGGCAGGTTTCAGTGTTTGGTACAAAGCTGGAGATATGAAATGAAGGGATAAATAAGAAGTAGAGCAGAAAAGAAGTGATAGCAAGGCAAAAGCTACTTTCTTCTCTTAGTTCAGTATGAACATTTGCCTTTGAGTTCTAAGGGCTACTGAAATATAACAATTTAAACCCCTTGAGTTCTTTACTGCATTTAAGCTATTTTACAGGCCTGGAATTCCCTGATATCTGGAAATCTATGAAAAAGACCTAACTACAGGAAGCAAGTACTGTAAAATAAATTTTGGCCTAGCTGAAATGGTAGAGACCCTCTTTGTGACCTGGTAATAGATAGTATGCTTAAATGGCCAACTAATAATGTTTTGTATGGATGCCTACTGAAAGATTCAGCTGTAATGTAATCTGAACAGATCAGATCTGGGAGTACATGTACAGAGCTCACAGTGTACAGGGGCTGCATAAACACAGGTATACACAAAGAATTTTATCTTTGTATTGCGTGTGAATGCTTGGGAAAGACACTTTAGCAATACATTTTCCAACAGTTCCAAGTGATAGTAACGCACCTTTTAATACTAAGGTCCTTAATTTGAGTCTCAGTATAACTAGGAGTTTCAACGCTTCTACACTTGTGGGAGCCACCTTGCATTTTGCAGGACTACCCTACAAAGACCTTTCACCAGTTCTTTCTCTGTATCCTGGGAGATTCTTGAAAGGGTTCAGGGGTATGACAGGGACCTTTAAGGAGTGATAGGTTAAGCACATGACCTGCAGCACCCAAACACTCATGCTGCTGAAATGTCAATGCATATTTACTGACATCTAAAAATGAGCCATTTTATCATGGGAGGATGATTTTGAAACTACAATGAAAAAAGACTGTTTTAGAACCATTGGGGTATGGGAAGAATCTAGAAAGGATCATCTGCATTACCAATGACAGAACTCACTGCAGTCATTCTGATGCAAATACTGCTCCTTTACATTTTTTTTTCTTTTTCTGTGCCACAAAAGCGGAGACAAGAATAAATCTGAATTCTCTGCATTAGGTTGTTTCAGTGCTTTCTCTGGAGATTTTCCTTTATGGTATAAATCTATTATAATGTGTTTAGATTTGCAAAGTTACCTAACAGAACAGACTGTCCTGGTGGCACATTTATTAATACCATATATAATGAGGATTTAAGCATGTAGTAACATTAGTACCTTTCTATTTAGCATAAGAAAAAAAGGACTCCCTTCCCTAAAAATGACACACAATCAGAAGTTTAAAAGGTTGGCCCACTGCTTTCAAAGATGAATATTATATCCAGATAGCTTTTAAACGTATGCTGGAAGCTTATAAACCACAGTTAACTGCACTCTGATTCACGGAATAGAAACCTCACATCTACTATTTGTTTCAGATGCAAGAGAATAGTAAAAAGAATTATAAAATTCTGCCTGCTACCTAGCAGAGAGGCCAAAAAATTCTTGCATTTATGCTAGGCGACACTAGAGGAAGAAAGCACTAACTTGGAACAGAGTCCTTGCAGAAATGGTGTTACAGCAGAATCCCAATGGTACTTTAAAATCTGTCACAGCTTTCTAAAGCCACTGTGAGACTTGCCTATGACAGCACAAGAATAAGCAGTGATAGATGCAAAGTCTTCATTTAAGATCACCAGGATATAATGATATTCTCAATGCTAGCAAACATGCAGTCAGTATGGAGAAGTTACTGTACCTTTGCTTGTGAAGCTGTTCTGTAGGAATGCAATTGAAATTCTTTATTGGAATAATCAGAAGAGATATTTGGCACATGCTGTTGGGGATAAAAAGGACTCACCTACAGAGAGAGACTTTTCTAAGAATTAGGAGAGGATAAGTTTTAAAGCAGATATGCAAACTTTCATGTTGGTTTAGCATTTTTAAGGCATGTTTTCACGGAAGTCTTGTAAGTGAATAATACCTAGCTTTCAATGGGTTGTTTGCTTGCTGCCACCACTGTGCTAGATGAAAGGAGAATTGCATTCTTCACATTTAAGTGAGGAGTGTTGAAATACTTGATATATGGGAAACTGTGGGTAGGGGTTCTACAGGAGTGAGAAAATCACTTGGCTAAAGAGGAAAATGCTCACAGAACATCTTTCACAGACATTACAGTCACCCAGGCCATACTATATCCTCTCAGTTCTCGTTTCTGTCCTGTTGGGATGGTTCTTTGTTCTGAGATGAAGAGTATGTATTTACACAGAACATACTTACAGTTTATATTTACAATTTTTGCCATGATACCTGTTAATTTACAGGCTTCCATAAAAATATGTGCTATTAACTAACAGATTATATATTTAAAGACAGAGTAATATCCAGTTTACTACAATATATATGCTAACAATATACTAGTTGAATAAGGAACATCAAAGGAAGTTCTCCTTCTCTAGCATTAATGAATATAACTCACAGTGTTCAGACTTTCAGTCTTTCAATATTTAAAGTACTCCAGAAAAAGACAACCAACCAACCAACCGAAAAAACCCAACCACAGTTTGTGACTCATTTGAAGTGCTAAAAGGTCTAGAAAAGTTATGATGAAAGATTAAGATATATGATTTCACATGTTGATTGGTAGATGTAGTATCCCTATATGAAAGGCATAACTACTAAGAGGCTCTTCAGAGCCTCCATACACTGAAGGAAGATGATCCAGTAGTTTTATTAAACATTTTCCTTAGAGACTACTCTACCTAATCTCCTGGTAAGCTTATTCTCCCTCTCTCTGTCTACAGAGTCACTGTCATGGTATCTGACTATGCTGCCTTTCACTTAACACAAGTTATAACACTTTTTGTTTAGTATAAAAGAAAAAAATCACAAACCATTTCTTGAATGTCGTGTGATACTAAAAATGGTTTGAAGGATATATGATGTTTTAAGCAAGAGAGATACGGAGCTTCCTGTCATCTGACTCCATCTTGAAAAATTAATTCTAATCTTTTCTGTTAAAAAAAACTCCATAAAACTTCATAAAATCAGTGAGTCACTTCTGGTATGTTGCCTACTCCTCTGCTAAGGTCACCCCTGCCTGGCTCCTGTTGAAGATAATACAATGTCAGTGGGTATCCCTAAGGAGAAAAAAACCCCAAATCTGTAACAGCTCACCTTTTTATCTGCTGTCTGTAAAAGGTATGACTTTTCCCTGGAAACTGGGGTCATTTTAGCCATGTCCTTGGTACAATCTTGGAGGTCATTAGGCTGAGTTTGGGTAAACAGCTTCAGGGACTTTGGGATGGAACTCCTTGTCACTGTTCTGTCTAGTAAATCCTTCTGCTATGAAAAGACCCCACCAACGCTGTAATGACATTGCAGGGGATGTACACATTTGGTTGCTAAGAGCTGATCCTAAACTGTTAATCCCACATGTTCCTGACAAATTTGCCCTTTGGTGGTCACACTGCAAATAACATAGATCCTTTCTGATCAGAGGAAACGGTATGCTCTTCCCAGGCAAATCCCTTTCCCAAAGCCCTATTACAAGGTGGTCAATCATTCATCTTTGATACGTCCAAGCCCACACAGTTGAAATAATTTCCAAAAAGACAGAGGCTACTTTTTAACCTTTTGAGCTGGGGCTAATTTTAAACCTACTCCAGCTGAAATATTTACTGCATGTCCGCCTCATAAATTATGTCATATTCAAAAAGTGAAAATCCTCATTTCAGCATCGTTATCTCAAGTGGAAAAACTGCAAATCCTCCAAGAGAAAATTAGGGAGCATTTGTTCTGTCTGTCACAGCTCAAGTGTGCAGTATTTTTTCCCTGGAACAGACAAATTTAGGTTTGCTAGCTGGTGAAACTATTGTAGCTATTCTGCCATGTCCCTGAAGATTGGCATCCTATGGCTACAAATGACTGTATTATTTAATCATGAAAAGACAAGACTTTGAATAAGAGAAAGGATTTCTAAGAGAAAAGTTACCAAGAACTCTGGGATCTGACTGCATAATTCAATCTCATTCCATTTTCTGAATGAAAATGGAATGCTACTGAAATGACATACTTGTGCCTTGGGAGTACACTTAATGTACACTGAAGTGCAATGGTATACTTTTTTTTCAGTCTCAGATAAAAATCAACTTTGTAGATTAAAAGCACAGTAAAATGTGCTCTCTGAGCATTGAACAAACATTAGTTGCTTTATGCCTCATTGGAAAGATATGTATGTTGTCCTGCATTTGCAAAGTAGGTAGGTGCTAGAACTGTTTCAAGCTTTGGGGTGCATCTGAAATTCTTTCAAGGGGCTTGATTTTTAGTAAGTATTTGGTATTTTCTTCTGCAAAATACAGGGTTTTTTTGGAATTACTTCTGTGGAAACACTCAGTTTTGAAATCTAAAGAACATCAAATCATTCGGCATGTATGAACTTTTATATTGAATACTACCATTTTGCTCATGTAAATGCAAGACACAGCTTTTGTAATTTATCCAGAGGTAAATTACTGAAATCACCAATAAAAGACCTGGTAAAACTCTGATGAAGCCTAGGCACCAAGTACATATTGCAACTAATTACTAGATAGCACGTTCAATGTACTTAATTTCTTCTTGCCCGTTACATTTCCTTTCATCTGTATCTGACTTTTTTTTGCTGCAGTTTTAGCAAGTTCAGTTTTTACCTGTGCAGTCACTGAGACTAAAACCAGCTGAAAGTAGATACAGTCTATAGTTGTTGTAGTGTATAATTAGTATGTATTTCTATATTATGTATCTCTGTATTATATTGTTCTGTTACACCCCTAAGTTGGTATATTCCGGTAACTCCCCTGCCCTTCACCCCAGATGGTTTGTCCCCTCCCTTCTCCTCCCTTCCCATTGGCTGGAGCCCCCTACAAGAATCACAGACTGGAAATAGAAAGGGCTCTTCCCTGGTTGCCTCTGATAAGCTTGGACCCTCCATGGGGCTCGCTGCCCCTAAAGTGAAATAAACTTATATTATATGCAACCATGAAGAGTCGCCTGCACTTCTTCGTCCTCCGTTCCACAGCCAAGCCTCGAGGGAGTGCAAGGGCACACACACCCTTTGCAAGCTCTGAAGCACCTTCTGAGATGGACCTCCCGACTTGGAGGCCTCCTGACTGGAAGCGCCCTCTCCTATCCAGTGCCTCATGGCTGAAACAATGCCCGGGCTGAAGAGGGAGCGGGGCAAGCCGTGGGGGTGGCTAGATATAGTAGACTAAACTAGCAGGAGATTTAGAAAACGTGGCAAACATGGGAAGTAAATTAAAAGTATATCATCAATGCAAATATGGACATCTTCTCAGAAATAAAATAAAACTAAATATTATATCTTTAAAAACTGTTGAAAATGTTACCTTTTTGCTGTCCCTGAAAGGCAAAAACATTTCTTTAAATTGGAACAAGAAAAGAAGCTTCACTTCCAGAATAATTTTTGAGATGCGAATAGATGTGGCTCTGTTGGGTTCTTAACCTTCTGTGTCTGTTTAAGTTCATGCAAATGACTGGGTTTCTGCTATGGGGGATTAAAAGAACCTAAGGTTAGTGTTTAATCACTTTTCACTACACCTTTCAGTTACCAACTCTATCCTGTTTTCCAGTCCCCTTGACAGTGGCCATCATGGTTTGTTCATAGCTCAGCTCATTGGCAAAGAGACTAAATGTTATCCAAGGATATAGAAAGTGGCAATTTCTACACAAAGGCCCAAGCAGATTACATTCAGTTTGGCACTTGGCTTCAGGAGCTGATACCACAGCAAGCTGTGTTTTGATCTCTCTAGGTGTCACCAGTGCTTTAGAGGAAAACATGCAGTGAGTGCAGTTAAGGAAACATTCCCTTCAGGGGCAATGGACTCCCAGTACTAAATCAAAGAGTTTACAAGTGGAGAGTTAAAATTTTCTGGCCCTCATCTTCTACAGCATCCTATACATAAAAAAGGCAGAAATATTTAGATTAACTCTTAGATTTGTCTCTTGCTTTTAAGACCAAGAACTCAAGTATAATATATCTATGAATTAAATGGATACAAGATGTCTATACTAGTGTATTGTCACATTTTGAGTGCTATCACACTGATTTATATATGATCACAGAGAATTATAAATCCAGTTACATCTGTGGCAAACAGGCTGCTCAGTGAGCAATATCATATAGCCTCATTTACTAATTCTTGAAAAAAAAAATCAGGAGTCAGCTGCTTTGAAGTTTTACTTTGATCTCGCTGAAACCTAAAACTTGGCTTGTAGCCAAAGAAAGGGAAACATCACAAGTGAAAAATTGAACACCGGAATTTTAGAGCAGTATCAAGAACACAGACAGAGAGAAGCTGAGAATGCCAGGAAGTTAGTTTTCATTTTGTAATTGTAGGGGTACATGATTAAGTGAATTAACAACATGCTGAAGCAAGGCAGCCTGACAGAGATGTGTCAGTTCAGGATAGGACACTGAAACCAAAACATGTCTAATTATTGGCAGGCTTGTAACTGACAGAGATGCAGGAAAAGGGAATCCGTATTTGGACACCTTCATCAGAACAGGACAACGGAAACACACCATGTTTGGGAAACACACGTGAACACCAAGTGACCACAGCTCTGATTGGAGCAGAGAGTGCGTGGACACCTTGTGAACACTTTAACCCTCAGATGATTGGTTTGAAACTGACCTTAGGAGAGCCTATGGCTGGAGTTATAGATATCTAACAGCAATAAACATTTGGAAAATGTAAACTATTTTATAGTATAAAAAATAATGCTGTATCTCAATAAAAGATTTGATGGATGGATTGAATTGGGCACCAGAAGAGAGTGTTCATGCATTTCTTCGCCCACAGTGAATACAGCTGAACGGGGACCGAACTAAACCCCCCACGCGCACACACACACACACAACCCCCCTGCACATATATACTCTTATACATATACACAAAATATATAAAAATATTAAAAACCCCAATATATAATCACTAAATATTGGGTGGTACAACACAAGACAGGTAAATAAATAGACCCTTTTGTGGTGCCGAATCCCATGTTATGCTTTGAACCCGTTATTAAGATTAACCAATAATTATAAATAGCCTCCTGAGCTCACATCATTCACTGCACATTTCAAGTCCAAAAGGAAAGACATGCAAATAGGCAGACTAGTCAGAAATGAATTCAGACAAGCTTCAGCTTTAAACTGCAATTGTATGTAAAACAAGGACATTTTCCTCCCTCTCTTCAACTACACACTTCAACGATGCTTAAAAATTTTTTCTCAATTCACTATTACAATTATTACTCTGACTTTCTTCATAAGGTCTCAGCTTTTTAGCTCCTCTTTTGAGATGATGGTGTGTCCCAAGGGTGGGAGTGATGCACCGCCACACTTCCCATCCCTCTTTGAAGCCACTGGTATGTTATTTTACCAAACTACTTCAAAAGAAAATCAGTAGTTCCTTATGCACATATGCTTGCAGTTTCATGGTCTTGCTGGTATAAAATCCTCACTTCCTAATAAAAGGAAAATATTTTGATTTTTCTCATTGTATGCACACTACATGAAAAGAAGCTTATGTACCTTTACAAAGTTACTGATTCTTTATCCTAAATTGAAATCCCTATGATAAAACTTATTTTTGTCCCTTTATAGGCTGGAAGATCTTTGTACAGAGCTTTTATTTGCTCTTCCTTCTCCAGAAGGTGGTGATTACCTCTGGGAAGGAGACTTGATTATGAACAAGTCAGCTGGACCCTTTATTCCTTAAAGAATAAAGGTACTCTCTCTTCCAGATGCACCCTCATTTTAAAGGTACCTAATTTAATACTTTGACTCTTTGCAAAGAGATCACAGAATATTCTAAGTTGGAAGGGATAAACAAGGATCATCGAGTTCAACTCTTAAGTGAATAGTGCATGCAGAGATTGAACCCACAACCTTAGTGTTATTAGCACCATGCTCTAACCAACTGAGCTGACTGATTTGGTGAAGTATGGATTACTAGCAAATATAGCAGGTGTCAGTGACAGATAAATTGATATCAAACATTAATTCCTCTGGAATACCACTTCGTTTCTTGGGTTGAACACCCAAGGCTAATCCAGAATAGTGCACCTCTGCCTTTTACCTGTGTAAAATGGAACTGTAACTCTCTTCATACAGCTGATGTAAATATTAATATCTTTGCTAAGAACTACGACACAGCATAATAAATACAGTAGATTGGCCTTTAATTCTATATTCAGTGAAAGTATTGGGTGGCATTTAGTAAATAAAGCATGGGAATCTGTGCAATAAATTGTGAAGATGAAAAGCACTATTGAACAGTTACCATTTGGTAAGTGCTATCCAATTGGTGCACTAAATGAGGCAAGGGACCCATGGGAAACCTTTGATCTTGTAATTAAGGACTATCATAAAGACATATTCAGAGGGGATCTGAATAAAGGTTGTACTGGAAACCTTAATTCTGGCATTTACTAAATTCAGAGTTTTAGATTTGCAAATCTGATTTTTTTTAACATCATTTTCAGGAGATATGTAATACTAACTATACTTGCAGTCTTTTATGCTAAACTATGCTGCACTCACAGTTTCTGAGGGGAGGAATTTTATTGTCAAGGGCATCAGTGAATACTAAAATGTCTTTGAAATCACAAAGGAGAGTGACATACCCTAAGCAGACATACTGAACATTGTCAGAATAACAATAAGATATAAGAGGACTGTGGCCCATTCTGTAAGTGTAGCTGTTAAAAGTTTCTTTCTGGGGAAACGCCCCATTACTTAACAAATTTTAGGACTATGCACTGGAAAATGTATGAATAAGAATGAGCTTGTTTTGGCAGAGAAGTAGAAAAGGCCTTATAGAATCTGAAAGATCTATTTCTAGATCACATCTCAGCAATGTTTCCATTCACTTCTGCCCTGGGGTACCTCATTGTTATATACGCTGCTGTTCTCTCCAGTATGAGGTTGAACATTACATCAAGTAAGCGTGGAAAGACTTACAACTAAGGGCTCTGATTCCTAGCCACAGAAGACTTTGCTTAGGATTGATGACATGGTTACTCTCAGAGGTTCTCCAAAGGTGATAGTTTTTTGGTATTGCAGCTCTTGTGTCGCAGCATAAGGGTAACCTGTTGCTGGTTCAGCTTTACTGAAAAGTTCAGGTCAGCTGCAGAGCTGGCTTAATAGACTTCTGGCATGTAAAACCTGGGAGTAGATTCCTAATGTGGATAGTCATGTGTGCATTATTATGTGTACTGAAACATGACATAAGAGCATAATTTAGGCTTGTGTCCTATTGGTTTTACAGCTGTGCTTTTCCATATCTGGAAGTCAGGCCTTGCCAGCAAGAATTCATCTCAAAACCTTGGAGTCAGACCAATGAATCTATTTGCAGATGAAGCTATATAATTCCATATATTTAGGACTTGCCTACAAAAGGTGCAGTGCAATCCATATCACATCCACTTCTCCTGGGATATTCACCTACAGTGAAGGAAAGTCTTAGAATCACAGGTCACCATGCAAACATGCTAGAGTGAGCCCTGAATTGCAGCACGCCTGTGTTGTTTTGGTGCTGGAATCACACTATTTATACAAAGACAGGCAAATTAGCTTCAGAGTACTAGTACTGATATACTAATAGAACATCAGAGCTAATGGCTTAGGATTGTGTTGCATTGTGTGGGCACACCAGTATATTTAGCAGGGGTTTGTCTCCAGAATGATTCCTTGCTTCATGAAAGTACTTAATAAAAGTTCTTTTTTTCTGCAGTCAGATGCACCTTCCATCACAAAAAATCACTTAGGCAGCTGAAAACAAGCCTTCAAGTAGTTGTGATTAATTAAAAAAAAATTTCATAGTGCATAAGTCTCTCAGCTGTTACTGTTAAACTGCAGTTCAAATTCTACAAAGCTGTATATTATGATGTGCAAATTTAAGTAGTCATCAGGTTCTTCCCACGCCACACATTTAGGACACTATGAGATATATTAAAGGGTACAACTGGCACAACATATTGCAGAGCTGATCATTATGTAAATGAACAAATTTTTAGGTCAGCAAATCGACAGACAGACTACAGTTGTTCTAGTCTCCATGTGAACGATGCTATTTATTTCTTCAAACTTCTATATTTAGAAATGAAATAAATGCCCTAAACATTACAAATTCACAGGTATTTTAAAAATTTCACCATTTCTTTTTTGTACACAGCATAGTCTGTGACTTTGCCAGTTTGCTTTCTGTAAAGCCAACTAAAATGGCAAGAAATCTTGTCTGATCTTTCTAGTAAACACAGCTTCAGACATAGGGACAGTTTTATAGTGTAAATAACAACCAGGTTAAATTGCCACTATAAAAACTTTCTACTCCTGATCAGTGATTTCTACTTTTCTTGGAATGTATTTGCATTTTGACATTGCAAAAGCAGATTTTTTTTGTTCTTGTTGCTCTTGAATGTATAAAGAACCCAGCCCAGTAACTAAATCAAGATAAAAGAGATCAGTATTCTCTTTTCCCTGGGAAGTATCAACAATCATTAGGAATGCAGACAGTAAAAAGGCAATTTGGGACTCTGAGAGCAGGTTGCAAAAATAATTTACAGTTGTGTTCACTGTTGGCATTATACTAAATCACATCAAGACTCTTCATTTGTTCAGGCTGCATTCAGTATTGTATTAAAAACAAGTCTTTCCACTGGTATTTTTATCGTTGTTTGCAAATCAGATATTTTCTTCTAGATGTCTAATGTGCCAATAGAGACATCTCTGCACAGATACCAATTAGTTACTTATATTGTAGCAATAGACATTACAAAGCAAACACAGTGTGGAATGAAAACATGACTTATTAAAGTATTTGTCAGACAAAGTTGCTTCTCTTTTCGTTTCAATTATATGCTAGAGCAGTTCTATCAATGCTCATATAAAAAATATACTGTCAATTTTAATTACTGAAAATCTGGGAGAAACACACTGAAGTCTTATGTATTTTACACTTTTTTTTCTTTCTGAAACATATTTCAGTGCTATCTCAAGGTGCTTTAAAAGTTGCCAGTTAATCAGGAAAGCCCAGTGCAGCATCTAATGCTAATAGCTAATACTATTGTCTCTTTCTATGAACAGTAATTTTTCCAGCATCTCAGACTGAATCAGTGGAAGAACCAGAAAACACCCTGAGATTTTCATGACTCTCTTTGGTGTGTACTAAGTAAAGCTACCTTCTGTTCCCTTCAGCTATGATCTGACACAGACATACTTGTTGGGATGCAATTTCAAAATGTGATTTATTTTGTGATTCTCCTCTGTTTGGACAAATATTTTCCCTTTTTGCTTGGATTCCCTAGTTTCTCCTTCCATGAGCCAGAGACTGCTGTCACTGAGATTTTTGTCACTGCTGCTGCACTGTGATGTAAACACTCTCCTATCCCTTGAAAAGCAAAGGTCTTGTTCTTGGTACAAATCTGATCTTTATATTATGAAATATGCATGCTAACCTTCCTTCCTATACTGCTTATTTTCAAGGTAGCTCTGTAACTCAGGGTTCCAGACAAGAAGAAACACAATTAGTGCAGGCTTTAGCAATTTCACTAAGATTTTGAGATTATCTTTTGAGATTTCAAAGTAGTTTGGATCAGTAAATAACTCTCCACTCTGAAAAAATGAAAATAATTTCTTCCTTAGTAAATTTTAATATTCTTCCTCCTTATACATTTGAAAAGTCAATACTCTTAAAAAGAGAAAATAAGCTTTTTCAAGTTTTAATCCAGATTCCAGAG
>WEIV01008410.1:4664-42474 GCA_013390005.1 Calyptomena viridis
TTATATATTTATATTTATTTATATATATATTTATACATATATATTTAAATAAATATAAAATGAGTGATTTTAATAATTAAAAAAGATTCACTGTGCATATATAAGAAATACTTCAGGGTGTGTATGTGACATCAGAGGGATCTGCTGCAACCCAGCCCTCAACTATCAACCCAGGGAGAAAGAAATGCTGCTATAAAATGCTTACAACTGCAAGCAAAAAGCTGTTACAGCCTCAGTGCAGCTGTTATCACCTATGTACAAGTTTATCAGGAGACTAAAATCCACATAATTGTAGCTGTTACTATGGAAAGGAGAAAGGAATTTGTTGCACAAAGGTGGGAAGAGAATGGATGCATTCAAACAGAACTGAACATCAGTTATGAGCAGGCAAGGTTTTATTTTTTGGTCTTTAAGAAAACTCTCCAGCTAAGTGGTAAATTAAATAGTCACTACAACGAGAAACTACAAGGAAACATAATTATATTTATTCAGGCAAATATGTCATGCCCACATGACTTTTCTCTACTGTTGCTGCTGAAAAGGCATCTCAATGAGATGGTGTGAGTTCCTGAACAGCACTAAAGATTTATCTAATAAAATACATAAAAATAGATGGGAGCACACAACAGCTTTGCAGATTTTTAGGTCCAAAGATTCTTGATGAAATACTGTGGCTCACTGCTCCTCAAGGGTGATTTTTATGTGAGATCAGATAAAAGCTGTTTGCTACAAATAAAGCTTTTGATACTCAGGTATCGAAGCATGTGGAAGAAATGTTTGGGTTTCCAATCTTTACAAAAAAATATTGCCCCTGCATAAAGAGAAATCATAAAAACACTCCTCTTATTGATGATTCCCTTTGAAATTTACTGCTTTTAATTTTCCTAAACTCTCCCCTCACTGCCCATCAAACTCCAGTGCAGTGCTCTGTTCCCAGTAATGTTCATGCCACGATTCTCCCACTCAGGATGAGTTTCCAAGCTCACTCTGCAAAGGAATGAAGGAGTTGCTGATATTAATTAAAGCTGCCTGAAGGTAGAAGCAGTATCTGCCTGGTGGTTGGGTTTTTTTAATTCCTGGTGTGCCAGTTTGAAGAGAATGGCCTTAGGAACTCACCAATAAATTCTTTTAAAATGACCTTTGAAGGGTGAATTTTAGCCAGAAGCTTCCTTTGTATCACTCCCACCTCAAAGAGCAACGTTAAAAGACTGGGGAGCTGCTGCACAAAGTTCTTGGATATTTGCTCACCTTCCTCCAAATCTCTCTCTACTCAAGGTTTTCTTTCAGGCAGGACTGGGGTTAATCCCAGGGAGGGAATCTCAGAGCAGCTCCTCAGATCCATAATGTATTTGTCTCAGCAGGATTCAGTGTTGGTTCTCTGCTCCAGAGGCTAAAAACCCAATGATTTTGTTTTCCAGCTTGGGTGTCTCTAGCTGTCGTCCTGGATTTCTAATCCCACGGATAAATGCCGGGATAAGACTCTGAAAGGAATTTTAGTGGGTGCCAAATCAAATTGACAGTCCTCAAAAGTCTCAAAAGACGGAGTTAATGTCTTGATTACATCCATTAAATCAGATAAAGAGGCAATAGTGTGTTACAGGAGTGCAGCTCTGGGGTTTCATACATGTTTCTTTTGCAAACGATGTTAATTTTCCTTCAAAATGCTGCTGGTGAAGTTTTCCTGATGATTTGTATCCAAGATAAGTGATTATTGCTAATGGAGTTTTTATTTTCCCAGGGAGAAGTTTACAGACAGTTTTCCAATCAATTCCTCTGGTACCAAATGCTTCTCTCAAAGACAGGATGGGTCTGCAGACCTCTGTTAATTTCCATTTCATTTTCACTTGGGAATATCCTGGTCCAGCCACTATCAATTGAGAAGAACTGCTCTGTCCCTGCACTTGTAGAAGAGGGAACAGTTTTTAGTTCTTTATATCCTACCCATCCTAAAAGGATTACATTAATAAGTCCCAAAGGAAATAGAGGATAAAGAGAATTTGCAGCCAGTTTTCCTCACCACTGGTTAACTGTGCAATCTGATTTATAGATTATGAGACAATGTCATTTGAGTATTTTCATTCCCACTAGTTGAATTTGGAATTGATTTATTTTCTTGTGCTGTATACAAGGTTTTCTTCACAACAGACCTGGCACTGAAGGATCTTTGATGAAAATCCCATCCTGCCTTGTCCATGTTCCAATCTCTTTGTTTCCAGGCTGGGCTATGATGGCAGTTCCATCTTTATACCATTAGTATTTGTCTTGTGCTTCATTGTTTACTCCTTTTTTTCTTCTGTTTCACAGTTCTTATGAAGTCCTTCAGAGATTTTCACAAGTTGAGGATAAGACCTTGAGAATTTGCTTTTGTCCTGTACTTTTATTCTGCAGGCAAAGCAAACAGAGCTGTCCTTGTCTTCCTCTCTTTATTTGAGATTTAACTGCTGGTAAATCAACTGACATTAAAATGACTCTGTGGAATGTGCTGAGGTTTAAATGACCCAATGAACACATAATTCATCTGATTATCTGAAAACAAGAAATGAAATTTGAAATCATTTTATTTGGAAAAGACATCCAGAGGTCACGGATATTCTGGGGTTTGGAAAGCTGAGCGTGTGAGGGGTTTTTTGGTTGGGTTTTTTTAATTTCATGGTGAAATGCAAAGTGGTCTTTGTCAATTTAACTGTTGTGCTTCAATGCCTTGAGTCTTGGTGCAAGATGGAAGCGAGAGGAGCATTTTCCTGTTCTTTTTACAGCCCTGCTGGTGTGAACAGGCTCCGTTCAGTGGGATCCACATCTCCTTGAAGGCTCTGCAATCCCTGTGACAGCCCTGCTGAGCTGGAAATCAAAACCTGGTGGCCAAGAAACCTGGGCAGTGGGTCTTGCACTGTTCCCTGGGGGCTCAGGGCAATATTGTGGCACATCTTTGTTTGCAGTGCAGAAGGCAGAGGGTGAGAGGAGCTGTTGGCAGCTTTCTGTGCCCAGTGTGTGTGAGCCACACCTTGCCAGGCTGTGTCAGCTGCACTCTCTGCTCTGCAGGTCACTGCTGGCCTCTCTTCTGCTCTGCTGAACGCTGAGAAAAGACAGGCATCAGCAGGTGCTTTATTTTATTTGAATTTTCTGAAATGAAAGGTTACCGAAAATTTTTGAAAGCAAATTTAGGCGTTGTTTTAAAGCTGAGTTCCTCTGGGCAAGAGAAGCTGGTGACATTGATTGTGGTTTTAGGAAACAACAAAACAGACTCTGAAATATGACCCTAAAAAAGAGGGAAAGCAACTTAATACACAGGCAGAGAGGGATAGGAGAAGGGTTTTAAAGTAGAAAAGGAGATATTTAGGATAAATGTTGGGAAGGAATGTTAGGAAGCTGTGGCTGCCCCATCCCTGGAAGTGTCCAAGGCCAGGTTGGAGCAACCTGGGATAGTGGAAGGTGTCCCTGGATCTCTGGAGGATCTTTACGGGTTTCTGGTTCCAAATTTGTGGTAATTAGGGAGTAGAACTGGAAGGAACCTCTTTACACCACAGTCAGTTTTGGTCCTGGAGCAAACAACTGCTGATGGTCCCTCTGTGAGTGCAGGAATAAAAATTCCATGTTTGTGCTGTAAGTCTCTGGGAAACAGAAGCTTGGGATGAAAACACTCCAGGTGAAGATTTGTCCTCTAAAGGAGAGATTTACTCTGTGTGAAGGGCTAAGTTGGACATTCACCACCAAAACAAAATTAATCTAGAATGCAAATTTTGTTGGAAGATGTTTTCAAGGAGACTTAATAGTTCCTTTGGATGGGAACTTAGATTTGAAAGAATTGAGCTTTGATTTTCCGATTGTAAAAATATTACTGAAAAACAAATGCCACAACGAGTTTAATCCAGAAACAAAATTTCATTGTGTTCAAATATTCTTAAAGGGAGACAGAAAAATATGTGAAGAGACTGTGGAATCAGTAAGTGCAAATGGTGAACTGTGAAAAAATTATCTGCAGTGACTTGTTTACAACACCACAGACTATGTGGGTGTAGATTTGTTGTGAGATATATTAATTAAACAATTACAATTAAGAAAACAATTGAAAAACCCACTTCTTTGACACACAGGTTCCAAAGAAAAAAGTACTAAATAACACATTATTTATTGCAAATTTTTCGTTGGGAATAGAGTTTATATTTTTGCCTTCCTTGGAGGGTCCACCTTTCAGTATTCCTTTTTTGCTGCCTTGTCTGCAAAAAAGCATCATTTATAGTTTAAACCAAAGCTCAGTGACCATCAATATTCATTTGCAGGGAGCAGCTTCATGCTGCATTATCTTTTTGACTGAAGGGTAAAACCACCAATCCATCAATTAATTAAATTTACTCATAATTCTTCACTTTTCCTCACCCTACTTAATTATCTGCACACTGATTGCAAGAGGAATATTTTGCAGGTTGGAGCTGAAAGGACTTTGGAGATGAATTTGGAAGCCTTTGACCAGAGTTCAATTTCTAAGCAAGAAATTTGCCATTTAATAATTGACTATACAATGAAAAATTGTATTTCCTTTTTTCCCCCCCATTTATTCCAAGGACTCCTTGGAATATTTTATGTAGGTAAATATTTCTTCCATGTTTATTTCATGTCATACCAGTGTTTTCTTTGCTTTCCTGAAATA
Source organism: Calyptomena viridis (assembly GCA_013390005.1). Classification (NCBI taxonomy): domain Eukaryota; kingdom Metazoa; phylum Chordata; class Aves; order Passeriformes; family Eurylaimidae; genus Calyptomena; species Calyptomena viridis. Next base: position 9,310 of record WEIV01008410.1, read on the forward strand.
CCTTCAGTCCAAGTTGATTAGAGTCAATCCAACCTTTTTTCTTGCATACAGACATTTATTAAATGGCAAAACTCAGATGATTAATGAAGAAATTATAGTGGGATTCAAAGCAAACCCTCATAACATTTGCAGTCCTTTACAACGGGATCTGGAAATGAGTTTTTTAAAAAGACCCCTTATGAAATCTTCCATGAACAAACAATTGAGAGAATTGAGAAGCAGAAAACTAAATGAGCTCTTTAAGATTCCTCATCCAGTTTTCATAAAATGGGCAATTGACCTAAACAATCAAATAAAAATTAACTCTTTTCTTATGTTGGTTGCATGAAAACTTGTAACATCTTTTCCATTTCAGCTCATTAGATCTGTGTATCTTCTAAAAGCCAAAATGTTACCTTTTCTCTTCCCTTTTTTCTCCTTACAAGCACAGCACCATCCAGATTTTGATTTTAACAGCCATCAGGGTGGGAACCAACAACTTCTGTGAAAATCATCTTAAAAAATGGAAGTAGAGTCTCACCAATAGTAAAAAATTGGATACAGGAGGAAAAATGAAAGGCCCAAAGAGCAACAAAACCCCACCGGGTCAATGGCAGAGTGATCACACTGCAAAGTTCTCTTTTCCTGGTGCTGGGTGATTTGATCTCCAACATCTCCAGCAGTGATCTGTGGGAATTTGGTGTTTCTGGAGATCAGGCTCATGTAGCTCTTTTAAAAATATGAAAAAACAAAATTGAAAGTCATTGAAAGGAGAGAGCTCAAACAAGGCAATTAGACACCTCTGGAGCCATTTAGGTAAGTGCAGCATAACTCATTCCAGGACTGGTTTGTAAAAGGTTGGCCCATGGCAGGGGGTTGGAATGAGGTGATCTTTGAGGTCCCTTCCACCCAAATCCTTCTGTGTTCTATGTCCAGAATCTTTAGATTATCTGATAAATTCCACCCTTAGGAAGACAAAGAGGTGCCAAGTGTTGGAGTGGCACCTAAAGAAGTGCCCTTTCATAATCTCTGCCTGGATGTGATGCATTCCAGTGTCTCCCTGTATCCAGATCAGGACTTTGGAATATTTGGGAGCATCATTAAGCTGTGCAGGCTTAAACCCAGCCACCAAAACTCAGGGTGTAACAGTGGAATTAACTGAAGAGAATACAAATTAGCCAACAGATTTATTTCTCACACTGACATAGTAAACAAATATTGATGGTTTCCTGTGGTGTAATACATCCTTATTCACTGCTTCACAACTCACTTGGAGCTTCATCATTTTCTCTTTGCTGCTTCTAAATGGCTGATTTATCCCATACTTCTGGAAATATTAGTCTGTTTACAGTCTTCAGATAGCTAACAGATTGTGCATTACTGAAGTAACAACGTGGAGATTTGCCATGCTTGATTGTTGTGCTATTCACCTTGATTTTCTTCTATTTTTTTTATGCAGCAGAGTTTTAAAAATAAGAAGTGAAGTGCAACAACTTTGTAGTGAATGAAAACACTGTGATTGTGGATCTTTGTAATGACTTTAGAATAAGTTCAGAAGGACTCCTGCCTTTGAAAACTCTGATTTGATGGGTGCTTGACTCAGGAGGAGAGCACAGCTTTGCAGCCACATGAAGAAGGAGGAGCCCCAAGTTGTAAAGTATGAACTCAAAGAACCTGAAACAGTGTAAAACTGAGCTGCAGGTTTCCAATGAATAGAATTGTGGAACCAGCATGGAATCCCAAACTGTTTGGGGTTGGAAAAGACCTTAAAGATTGTTTCATTCCAGCCATGGGCAGGGACACCTCCCACTATCCCAGGTGGCTCCAACCTGGCCTTGGACACTTCCAGGGATCCAGGGGCAGCCACAGCTTCTCTGGGCAAAATGTGCCAGGGCCTTACACCCTCCCAGCCAGGAATTTCTTCCCAATATCCCATTTTTCCCTGCCCTCTGGCAGTGGGAAGCCATTCCCTGTGTCCTGTCCCTCCTTCACTAATTCAAACACGGTGAGGCCCAAACACTCCCCACACTTGGTGTGTTCACAGCCACACTTTCTCCTATTTTGGGTAGACACCCAAACCCCCCTTCACTTCTCAAAGACAAATTCAAGGATTAATCACTGCAGGAACCATGACTGGGACAGTTATGTACCATGAATATTATTTCCAGCTCTTTTCTTTACCCTCACAATGAGAGATCCTCTCATGCATTAAGTATGCAGTACTTATTTTTCCTAATGAAATTCCAAAAATATTGAAGAATTCTTGGCAGAATTCGGAGATGGAATTTTTTGGTTTATATAAATTGAAAGAGTTTCAATACAAATTTCCCTAATGCCTTCATGGTTTCGTGGGAATGAAGTGCCAGAGTGGCTCTGGACTTGCACAGTCTTACAGAAATTAAAACATTCCTAGTTAAGTTCCCCAACCACAAAATTAATTTGAATGTTTTGTACTAATTCTGAGATATAAAAAGTGTCTCTCATGTGATGCAGTATTATTAAAATTTAAATAAATAAAATGCAAGAATGCTCTAAGTTTTCTGTGCAGAGAGAATAGTGCTCAAATAGCACAAGTGTAATGGACTTTGATTGAAATTATTTGACAGACTTTATTCCACTGTTTCCACCTTATTATGTAGAATTGCTTCCAGATTTCTGATTTAATTTCTTGACATTAACACAGAATATAAATTAGGAGTTACTTTATCAAGTGAAGTCTGCTGGGATTTGAGAGTTTGGAATCAAACTCTACATAGATCAAAATACTCACAATTTGCTCTGTAGCACTTTTACTAAATGAGTTAAATGCTTAAAAAGTTTCTTCCACACTTGCAAAACTTCAGACATGAAACTGTGCCTAATTATGCTATTTTGTGCTGCATTCCAATATTGTCTTTTGAGTTATTCTATGTAACATGTAAAATGAATCAAAGGCTGCCAGAAGGTTTAATTTGCTTTTGGAGCATTTTTGGAAGCAATATGTTAGAAAGTGTAATTCACAGTTTGTTTTAAATGAGGGGAAAACCAGATACATCAGTGGAAAGTAAAACTATTTTGCCTTGATTATTGATCTTAGAAAGAAGAACATTTTAATTAAATCTTCCATTTGCAATTTAATGCTCCGATTTTGCATGAGCAATGGGTGGTATGAGCTGAAGGATGTCTGTGAGAGAGGTGCAAATCACACTGTTCACAAGTGTTCACTGTAAAGGAAGAAAAGGGCACTCATGGGAAGGGCTGGAAGGAACTGGTTCCTTCACACCAGCATGGATTTTTCTTGGGATTTTCTACCTTTCTTCAAGGGCTGAATGAGTCAGACTGAGAAAATAAGAATTGAAGGTAGATTCTTTCTACCCCTTCTCATCCTTGTCCTCAGCAGGGACACAGCACCTCTTCCCTGGCAAGGAGCCTGAAGGACAATTATTTTCCTTATTTTTTGGCTCCAGCTGACAGTTACTGGTGTTTCTGGATGAGTTTCTGTTAAGAAATACCTACATCCATCTTCTGATCTACCCTGAGCAAAGCAAATCCCCTGGACTGAGCACTGGGAACAGCTCTGCTCCTCTGGAAAACCCTTCCAACAATTCCATTGGCAGTTGCACATTCCCAATGTTTGCCTGGCCAGCATTCCTCCCCTGGATGCCCTTCTGAATTTTTTAACCAAGAGGAATATTCCAGTTTTAATCCATCTGTGGCTCTGCCCAAAGCTCTGCTGACCCCTCTGATCTCTGCAGAGGTTTGGTGTGGTAATCCCACTTTTCCATGCTCAGTTCAGGCAGGAATCTGCTCTGGTGACTTTGAGTCCCACACAACATTTTGTGCTTCCCCTCTAAATCCCTTCAGTGGCTTTTTGGCTCCTCCTGGACCCAAGGGGCATCTACAGTGTGGTTTGCTTTGAAGGACTATTCCTTCCAAATTCCAGACTCTCTCCTCTAGGAAACCACATTTATGCAGGATTGGTTTGATTTGATCTGATCTGTTGGAGAACTGGGCTCTGCCATGTGCACCCGAGACAGCCAATTTTACCTTCACCATCAGTCTGTGCAGGAAAATCTGCTTCCAGGAGGGGAATCTGTCCCTAAAACATGCAAACCAAACCATTCAGGATATTGAAATTGTATTGGCAGGAAGTCCAAAAGCCCAGGGAGTTTAGGGATCAAAGGGGTCATTAATACGACATTGCCATGCAATTCTTTAGTTGGAAAAGACCTCCAAGATCATCAAGTCCAAGAATTCCCACAACCCCACCACTAATCCATGTTCCCAAATACCACATCTCTAAGTCTTTTAAATACTCCCAGGGATGGTGACTCCACCACTTCCTAGGGGAGCTTTTTCCAACATTTTTTGTGCAGGAATTTTTCCTTATATCCAACCTAAACCTTCCCCGTTGAACTTGGTTGAACCTCGTTGAAACTTGAGGCTGTTTCCTCCTGTCCTACTCCTTGTTACCTTTCCCTAAAACCTGGAAAAACCACACCAGCTCCTTCCCAGCTGTATTTTTAACTTTCTAGAGCAGAATTGAATAGAACTTGCATTTCCAGCAGTGGGAGTTTTGATGCTCCCATCACAAAGCAAAGCTGCATTAATAAATATAATGGGATTTCCAGGAGCCCAAATAACATCTGTCAGCACATCTCCTGTTTGTAGGAGCACCTATTCCCCCAAATATTTTTGTTGAAGGATTTAGTCACAGCCTTGTTAACTGCCAGTCCTGTTGCAGCAGATTTCATTCCACAGGTACCACGAGGAGCACATTCCATACCCATCATCCAACCCAGGAATCAATGGACACTGTGGGATCTGCTTTCCCCTCACCCAGCAAACCACACACTAATCTGTAAATTGTAATAAACCACACAATTCAAGCCTTTCCCTGATCTTTCTCATGTTCTGCAGGAAATCCAATCCATTCCCAGAAGTGCTGAGAACATGAAACTCCCGTGGTTCAAGTTGTTGCCCATTTCCCTGAATTATTTCACGTGGCTGTTCCTCTGTGTGCTTTTCCATTTCTGCATAGCTGTAGATTTCCAGCTTTCCTGTACAATCCTGCAAAACATAACAATCCTGCTGCTCTCCATCCAGCTTAATAACATCCTGAGATTGGCTAATAAATCTCCTTTTTGAAACAGAATACATTCAGGATTATTTTGATTTGCTTTCTACTTTTCTAGATTCCGTTTCTCCTGCTTTACATGGCAATTTTTCTATATATGGGGGATAGGAAAACACTTGGTTTTCTTTATTCTAAAGCTGAGATTTGCACTAAAAATCAGCAGTTCAATCTGAAAAGACAAAATCACTTGTAATCATTAAAGCTATGGAAACATTACAGTTGTGGATATAGTTTTCACATTCACAGAAATCTTTTGATAAAGGATCCATTCAAAGCCCAAATGTCTTTTATTTCTCCTCTTATCTAAATCATAAATACTTGTGATTAGAACTCATGGATTGAATCTTTGGAAATAAATTATTCAGGTAACTGAGCTCCTTTTCTGCTCATGACTTTTCTGACCTGCTCAGGGTTGCTGAAACTGTATTTATTATTAACAGTTCCTAATAGTATGTTCATTAACAGGCCAGACTTCTCCCTCCACTTGTGGAAAACTCATGAAATTATGAATATTCACTATTTCCAGTGAGGAACTGATCACCTGAGTTATATGGCTCACTCTCATCTCATGACAGACATTATAAAAATTAACTAAAAAGTGGGAAATAACTTTGTTCACATGAAAGTAGAGACATGAAGGAAGAACACCCATATCTTCACGTACAAAAAAATGATTCATAAAAATATTAATGAATATTGACTGATTAAAGGACTGGAGTACAGCCAAAACCAAACTGGTGTCTGGAATTCAAAGGAGCATATTCCAAATTTGTTTGCAGCAATCCAAGGGCTACATCAAGAAACTCTTTGAGGCTTTTTCAGTGTGTAACATCCCTTGTAGAATTAGTTGCTGCATATGTGAGCTCATGTGCATCCAGAGGAAAGACTGAGCCCTAAGTGAATCCCTCTCATTCTCTGCTTTGCTGTTCCGTGACTTTTCCTAAGTAATGGCACTTTATCAGCAAGGAACACACCAGGATGAAAGGAACAACTCCCCCCAGCATTCCCAGAGCTTCCCCACTCCTCAGGAAGAACATTCCTGAGCTGTTCTTCACTAAACTGCTGTGAATCATTGTCTCTGCCACATGTCACAGCCTCTGCCCTCCAGATTTTAAGGTTCCATCACATCCCTGTGTTTAAGTCGAACACACACATCTTTTTTCATCTGATTCTCCAGCACTGAGCTGGAAGTGAATAGCCTGGAAAGGAGCAAATCTGACCTCAGGTCTCCTGGTATTTTCTGCTGAGCTTGCTCTGGGACTTCAACACAGTTACACTGCATTAATACTTGAAAAAACAGATTTGGCTGGGATTTGGTTTCCTCTTTTGGGGAGGAGTAGGGAAGCAAGTGAGTGATTGTTCTAGTAATATGTGAATATTGCTAGAAATTAAAAATCAAATAACTTCTCTAGAAATTGAGGGGTTGGATTTTTCTGAGTTTTGGTGGAAGTTCTTATTGACAACAGCAGGTCAGAGGCTGGTCCTAGAAAATGTGTTTTATACTCCAGTGAGTAACTGTGGAATCTGGCTCATACTGGGATGAAACCCTGGCAACAGGAGTGTCAGATACATCTAATTGAAAAGCAGGAAAACCAGCAAACAACATTCAGGACCTTTGGGAACAATTCCTTCCCATGAACTGCAGGCAGGGGAAAAATCTTTACCTGAGCTATGTTTCAAAGCCAGTTTTCCATGGAAACTGATAGATCCAGGTGAATGCCATGACCACTGAACCACTGAGCCTGGACCCAGAGGGCACCTGGAGCCAGGAGGTATCACAGGGTCAGGCCCAAAAGACATGGTCACTGTGGCTGTGATATATATTTGATTTAAATATAGCTGAGCACTTACCTTGGCAGGTTTCTCCGCTGGGATCTCATATCAAGGTGCTTTATCACTCTGCAATTCTCCCTTTATTTCATTTTCTACAGCACTTGTCTTGGGTGGAAAAGGAGGAAAAGGCAGGGAGGGAATAAAAACTGGGAAGGTAAAACTGGGATTCTCGCAGCAAAGCTGGAAGTCTGGTGTCCTGCCAGTGCCCTTCTGCTCAGCTCTGAACTGGGGTCAGCCCCCAGGAGAGGGAGTTTTTCGAGGGCATGTAGGGAAGGGCATGTAGGGAATGGCTTTAAACTGGAAAAAGATGGGAAATTGGGATGGAATTCTGGGCTGGGAGAGGCCCTGGCACAGGGTGCCCAGAGAAGCTGTGGCTGCCCCATCCCTGGAAGTGTCCAAGGCCAGGTTGGAGCCACCTGGGATAGTGGGAGGTGTCCCTGCCCATGGCAGGGGTGGGATTGGATCAACTTTAAGGTCCTTTTCAACCCAAACCGTTTTGTGATTCTATGGACTTGTTGACATCAAGGGAATATTTAATTTGAAAAGTGGTATTTATCCAAACTATCACCTCTGTACAACCCCTAAATGGACTTCAAATGTATCTGATTAGATGTCTATTAAAAAAAAAAACCAACCTGAATGTCGTGTTTCTCAACAACACCAAACATGAGCTCTATTCTTGAATGTATTTCAATGTGCCAAAATCAATATATCCACAATCGATTCTTCCATTCAACTCTGAGCTTTCAGAGTTGCAGCTCCAGGTTGTATTAGACCAAAAATTTGCCCGGATCCTTTTTTAAGTTGGCTCCACTCTGCTGTTATTTGATTTTGGCTCTGCACAAGCTGCAGGTGAACATCCACCTCCCACGTGTCCCCACCAGGATCCACAGCTCCTGAAAGGATAAAAAATCAGTGGATTTCAGCTTGTTAGAGGTGACATGCAAAAAGTCAAAGGAGATGAATGAATAAAGATTTTTTTTTCCTTGTTCTGAATCACATACAGCAGAAAGAGGATCCATTTATTATTTTGTGGCTGGAATAGAGCTGCCAGCATTATCAAGGCAAGACTTAGATAACCCCCAGGAGAGACAAGCAATAAAAAGTGCCCTGCAAGCAATATTACCTCCTAAAGCACCATGGCCAGATGGATATACAGCTGAATTTCATAGAGCATCAGTGATAAATTACTTCCAATTTCATGTGTGATTTACAAATGTTCTTTGGAGACTAAAGAAATGTCTTCTTATTTTAATTAACCACCATTTATGTCTTCTCAAAATAAGGTGAAAATCTCAAGTGCGTCTGATTCAAACCCTTTCACAAAAATTTTAGCTATTAGCTCCCAGAAAGTCATAGTTATGCCTCCTTATCTTTCTCAAACTGGATTTGTTCTGGGCAAATTTTTAACAGATGGTTCCCAGTATCTAATGAATACAGCAGACCATTACAAATGGGACATGAGATACACTTAGATAAAGAAAAAGGAGTTTGAAAGAGTGTTTAAAAATACTTCAGAAGTTCAGGAAAATGTACCAAAATCAAACTCAGGTACAGCTAATGACTTGAATTAAAAAAAATATATATATAAAATGTTTTCAATTTGAAATGAAACTCATTTAGCACATTTAATAAACCTCCCTCTTGTTTGAGAGCTTTGCCAGAACTTCTGGAGTAAGTGAACAGGAATTCACTTGGTTCTTCCATTAAATACTTTGTGGAAAAATGGAGGAATCATTTCCTTTTTTAAACTGAGTATAAAAATGGGGGGAAAAAATTGGGTCATAACAGTCTATTCTTTACAGAAATAAAGATTTGGGGATAAAAAAAAGGTGGCAGAGCTGAGGAACATTTCACAGTTGCAAGAAAATTCAAAGTTTCTCAGCAGATGTCAGATGGTCAGACACAAGAAGCAAAGAGGGATGGTGTGAGAGGTGGCTCTTGCTCTGGAACCCTGGAATTATCAGGGCACAGGTAAAGATTTTCTCTAATTTACCCCAAACTTTCAATCTTACCTCACATACGACTTGTGAGTACAGCAAAAATCAGTAAAAGGCAATTGCAATATAAAATTGTGTGTGAAGCAGCTTCTCCTTAGGGATCTACAGGATATGCAGGACTTGCCATTGCAAGGTGACAACAGGATTGCTTGGAAACTCTCTTTTTTCCCAGCCTGAGTTAAAAAGACCATCAGGGGCTTGATGGTTTCTTGCTGTCTGATGGAAACCAGAAAATGGGAAGGAAACTGAGTTTTGTACCTGCCATAAGGAGCTCCCAGATGTGTCCCCTGATGCTTCAGTGGAGGAACCATTGCTAAAATAGTGAAATGGAAACTCCTGCAAGAATTTCCAGCATTTGGAAAGATGTTCTCAAACTGCTGCAGCTTCCAAAGAGGATGATGGACACAACTCAGCCACTGTTTGGGAAACACTGACACGGGGAAAATCCTGAAAGTTGGTGTTTGTTCTGAGGGATTTGTAAAGTTCTCCTGGTATTTCTTATAAACCACAGAATCAGTAAGGCTGGAAAAGACCTTTAAGATCAAGTCTAGTGTCACTGTATTCATCATTAAATCAGGTCCTGAAGTGCCACATCCCCATGTTTTTTGAACACTTCCAGGGATCAGGACTCCACTTCAGCTCTGGCTGAACCCTGGTGATGTGAGTTCTCACCCCAGTGTGGCTGAAACCCAAGCAGACAGGAATTCTGCTGCCAGGGACTGATCAGGGCTTGGGGAATTCATGTTGTCCTGGCAATTAACACTGCAAACCTTGATTGACACACGGGATCTCTGGGATCCTCCTCGTTTGGTGTGTGACGAGTTGTTGGCAGCAGTTACGGGATGATAAAACTGGAGAATCAGGAAATATCCTGAGCTGAAAGGGCCCCCCAAGGATCATCAATTCCAACTCCTGCCCTGCACAGACAGCCCAACAATCCCAGCCTGTCCCTGAGTGTTGTCCCAACCCTCCTGGAGCTCTGGCAGCCTTGGGAAGTGCCCATTCCCTGGGGAGCCTGGGCAGTGCCCACCCACCCTGTGGGGGAAGAACCTTTCCCTGAGCTCCAACCTCCCCCTGCCCTGACACAACTCCAGCCCTTCCTGGCTCCTGTCCCTGTCACAGAGAGCAGGAATTGGAGCTGCCCCTCCAGAGGAAGCTGCAGATTTAAGAGGGAAGGTGAAAGGAGCACCACAAACCCCAAGTTCTTCCCTGCCCCCCATTAGGGCATTTGTGTGATGCAGAGTTTGCTGGGACTCTTTCCTCCCCTGTTGCTGTCTGGCCTCAGGCACATCATCCTGCTGCTGCATGGCTTTGTTTTCTCTCTTTTCCCCCTCTTTTATAACCTTTTGTGCAAACCTGTTGAATAAGTTGAAATCAGAACTTCCAAGACTTGCATGGAGCATTGCCTTGCTGGAGAGGTGACTCTGAGGGTCCCAGAGAGCTGGGGAACCCCAACTACAAGGCTTAAAGTAGAGCTTAAACCATCTGTAAATGCCACTAAGTATTTGTGTAATCTGCAAGTGATACTGTAAAACTGATAGCACCTGCTTAGAAAAATTAATGACAGAGATTTATTGCATTTTTAATGACAACAGCTGTAATTTTCTGAAGAAATGGCTACAAAATCTGCCACAGGATAAAAAGCCAGGAGTGCCCTATTTGTCATTTCACAGTTTAAAATGTCTTCAGATGAAAAAGAATCCCAGTGTGGTGTGTGGGATTAGGATCTCGTGTGGAAGTGTATTGACAATGAAACTGGTTTAATCAGTTAAATTATCATTTTGCACAAAAAAGAGACAGATTTGCTTAATAACCTCCCTACTCCAGGGAAGAAAGAAGAAATTGTCAATAAAAGCAATTACAAGTTAAATGAGAGAGGCAAGCACAGTAGAGGAGGGGTCTTGCCTTTTTTTTTTTAATTTATAATTGGAAATAATTGTCCTGACACAAAGCAACTTCCCCTGTGTGTCACACAGCAGGTCAATAGTGGTGGATCAGCATTAAGATAAATATAATCAGGAGAAAAGAAAATCTAACTGATGTTTCCTGGACAGGATTCTTCCTGGAGAGAAGGAGAAATACAGGAAAGCTTTTATTTGCCAGAGATTGGCTGAATTGGCATTAAAAAAAATGGTTGTGGTCAACAGATTGAAATTACAGGGGAGGCAGCAGTATTTTCAGGTATTGCTGTTAACACAAACCCTAAAAGAACCCACTTTTATGTGGTTCATAACATTTTTTACTCCAGGAACTTCTTCCTCAAAGCTCCATCCCTCCACTGCCTCGTGGGAATTCAAGGGAGGGGCCAAAGACTCAGTTCAGTGATGATTTTTGGGATGATTTTAAGTGGAAAAGGGTAATGCCATGTGGAAACTGAGATACCACAGTGGAGAACAGGACTATAAAAACCAGTTTAATCAGCTGTGGTTATTGTGTGATAACATTCCAGGGGAAGGAACAGTTCTGCAGCCTGGATGGCAGCTGAATTCCACGTGTATGGGCAGAAACTGGGCTTCAGGATCACGGGAGAATTTCCCTTTCTTCCTGAAGTCTCAAGTTAGAACTTACTTTATTAGTGGAACAGCAGGAGTGGCTAAGGAATATTATTTTTCACTGATGCACCAATTCATGGAATCCTAGAATGGGTTGGAAAGGACCTCAAAGCCCATCCAGTTCCACCCTGTTCCATGGGCAGGGACACCTTCCACTGTCCCATGTTGCTCCAAGCCCTGTCCAACCTGGCCTTGGACACTTCCAAATACATAGATAAAGAAAAGTTCCCCATGGGTACCTGAATTAGGCACCTTTAAGGTACCTTGAAGCTCACACCCAACTTGCAGGAACATCCAAGGCCCAGCACCAACTGATTTCCTTGGGAAAAGACTAAATCTTCTTGTTCACAAGTCGCTGGGTTCAGCTGAGGCACCACTTGAGCTTCAAAAATCTCCAATATCCCAGTGAGCTGATGACAGGAGTGTCTCAAGGGCTGAGGAGTTTGTAGGCAGAAAGCACTGAAGTGCAAATAATTAAGGATTGCACTGATCACAGGGCTTTAATGTCACCACAAACTGCAGGTTGGGGTGACACAAACACCTCTCCCCACCAGCAAAGCTGCTTTAAACCTTTGCCTGCCCCTCTCCTGGTGCAGCCTCAGTCCCTACAGTGAAGGTCTCACTGCTCTTGGGGGCTGTGCTGAGAGCAGGACAGATGAAATTATCTGCATTAAGAAACTGAAAGCACAAGAAACCTTCAGGTTGGGTTTTTTTAACTCGGATCATTTGCTGATCCAATTTACAGCACAGTCCTTGGGTTGCAGAGAGGGTGAGGAACAAAGCAAAGGGGGGGAGGAGGAGGAAGGACCAAGAACTTCTGATGCTTCAGCCTGAGAAAATGCTCTTCTACCCAAAACCTTGTTTTAAACTGTTACTAAGACATATATATATGTCTTAATACATAGATGTAATATATAGATACTTGGGATAAGAGTTGAGGGGTTTTTGGGGTTTGGGGAGTGGGGGTTTTGATGATCCCAAAGAGTGAAATTCCTCTGTATCCAGGAGCTTTTAGACTGAGTTTGTCTCTCCAAGGCCAGGCTGGACAGGGCTCTGAGGTGCCCCATCCATGGCAAGGGGTTGCAAAGAAATGGCCTTTAAGGTCCTTTCCAACCCATTCTCTGATTCTTAAATGCAATGTGGGTTTTTGTTTCTGCCTAAACCTTTCCACACACTATGTGCAAGGATTATTAGAGTCCAACTTCTGCTCCTGTGGAAGCAGAAACCACTGGGAAAATGGGGGAGAGAGGGATGAGTGGGATGGGGGAACCTTCCCCACTGCTGCAGCTGCTGGAGGACTGGCAGACCACCATCACTGAGCACCAAAATCTGTGTTTAACCAGAATTTATCCTATGAAAATGTCCTTTTCAGGGTAATCCTATCATGTGGCTCACAGGAGACAGAAAACAGCTTTGGATGTCTCGGATTCTTCTGTTTCCAGTACATTCAAACCCACTGGAGGATTGTTTCAAATAGCTCAGAATGACTAAGTTTCCATTCCAGGTGTCTCTTGGTTTTTTTGATTACAAATGAGTTTTCAGTCCACCTGAAACAGATCAAACATTACCACTGGGAGCTGCCAGTGGGGCTTGGGCACTTGTGGAAATCCTGCTGCTGTGTATTGTGAGAGCCAGGTAACAGAACTGCAAAACCTGATTGGCATTGTTGAACACAAAAGGAAAAAATAAATGATTTTTTAATAAAATTGGAAATGAAACTTGAAAGAAAGCTGTGTGTCCCTAGCAAGGAAAAAAAGCATGAAAAGAATACCCATTATAACAAAGAGTAGTGAGAGTCCAGAGTAGTTGTTCTCAAAAATAGAGATGAGCTGGCTCAAAACTCTGATCTGGGATCCCTGTTGATGATTTCCTTGCTTTGTTTTCCTCTTTACATTTATTATCCCTTTAAATATTGGGGGGAGGGAACTTTTTTTTTTTAATTGAAACCTCAAAGTGAGAATTGTTGGACAATTTTGAACCTACAGCTAGAAGACAAAACATGCTTTTCCTCTGCTATGGAACCACGTGAAGATTGAAGAGTTGGGCAATAAAATGAGAGTTTTCCCCACCTCAGTTCTTAGCCAAGGTGATATTCTCTTCCCAGCTCCCAGGGGTGCTGGGAGCCTCTCCAGTCTGGAACTGGGATGGTGTTGCAACACCAATTTAGCAGTGAAGAGCCTTCCCTGTCTCCCAGCACCCTGAGTGTCCATCTCTGCTGCCTTGGCAGAAGTTTCTGCCCCTCCAGATCTTCCACCCACACTTTTAGTCATCCCTCAACCCAATTCTGTCAAGGAGATCCAGTTAATTCGAGCACTTTTAATAGTAGAAGGGTTTGGTTTCCTTTTCCAACCTGGGTGATTTTGACAGACTGTGGAACTGAGTGGGCAGGGAATGAGTTACACTTGGACAGATGGTCCTGAAATTCTTGGTGCTGTTGCTGCTGCCACAGTGGGGCTGTGATTGTGGCTCTGTTGCACAAAGATGGAAATAAATCCCCTGCTGGAAAAACTTCCTTCCCTTAGGACAAAGTAGCCAAGAGGGGGTAGAAGCTGAAGCTACAGAAGTGGAATGATACACCAACCCCAGCACAAGTCCAGATCCTGCAGGAAAACCCCCCCAAAAAAGTAGGAGCTCCCAGATTTTTGGACAGATTCAAGGGGTTGATCAACAGGCTTGCTTATCTCAAAAGAGAATTATAAATTAGGCAGTTCTGGGTAATTCCCTGGGCTTCTCCTGCTGGGAGGCAGGTGCTGCTCCTGGGGTCCTGCCTGCACAGCTTAGTCCAGGCTCACAAATGAACCCTCCAACAAAGCAAGAACTAAACTCATTTCTACATCTATTGACATAATCACAGAGCCAACAGTTTCTGCAACCAGCAGAGCTCTTCCAAACCTGGATAACTTACTTTGATTGTATTAATGGGATGCAAAGAATAGTGTGAATAATATGGATAATATTCTAATTATCTTCCTTGTATCTCAGTCTATCTCAGTTTGGGGGTTTTCTTTAGCATTTTCCCCTGTGCTGTGTTACACCACCAGAATGTATAATCCTGTCCTAATTGCTCATTGATCACTTTGCCTTTATTCACAATTTGGCCCCAGGAAACAGCTCTGTGATATCAGGGAAGAGGTGGAAACTTTGGTAGCTAAGGTCAGGAATTTCTTTGACAGGTACCTGTACATGGAATACCAACCCAGGCACATCAATGACTAAAAGGAGAATGGGAATAATCACAACAAATACCATATCCCAACAGCTTACTCTGTGGTTTCACCTGGTTTTTTTCCTTGTATTCCTGTTTAATTAATCCAATGCTATATGATGCTGTTAGCAGGGTTTCTTGTTCTTCCTTTGATATCTCAAAGGCAATAAAGCAGGTTGTGGTGGTTGAGCAATTATGTAATTAATGGCTCAGTGTGGTTGGCAAGAGCGTTGCCAGGGAGCTAAAATGATTGTTTTTAATAGTGCTGTGATTCAAGGTGTGTCCTGAGGAGTTTTGGAGTTGCTGCCTTGTTTGCTGACATCCTGCTCTAGATGTCAAAGTGACAGAACCTTGGTTGTGCTGTTTGAGAGCACAGAGGACATGTTAGTATTTTGATTTTTCCCTTGTTTTTTCCATCTTCCTAAAGCATTTTCTGGCCTGTTAAATTTTGTCAGCCATCACATTCTTTTTCTTCCTGTTGGATTAGCACTAAGGTGGTCTCTATAAATGTCTTTCCCTCATCACATAATGCCCTTAGTCAGGTTTTAGTCTATAATTATATTCTGCTCTTACTTTTGTCTGGAAACACCAGGATGAGGTTTTCTCTTATCTCCTTCCCATTAACAGGACTGTAATTTTATTTCCAAGGGGTATGAGCTGGGCAGATTTAAACACTCCTGCCTAGTGTGAGACAGCCTGTGTCTATCCATGACCCTGCAAAGCTCAGCCTTAGAGCAGCTCTCCATAGCTATGCCCAGCCTAACACAGGTGGACTCCTGTGGTGGTTCAGGCCCAGGGAATAGAAGTGATGCCATCCTTAGGGATTTCTCAAAACACATTCCCACAGCATCATCCACTCACTTCTTGGCTGGAATTTATATTTAAGAGCACTTTTGATGCAGCTTAAAGCTGAACTTCACCATTGGCAGCCCTTTGCCTTCTGACTGCTCTGAAAGGCAAGGAAGAATCCAAGGAGGCTTCCAAGCAAATTCCCCTTCCATTGACCCTCTCTGCATTTGCAATTCCACTCCCTCAATTAGCAGGAGCCTCCAGGCTGATGGCATTGAGCTTTCAGGCTCTGAGGGACTTCTTTGGAGACACTGAGGCTCCTGTGCACAATATCCTGGGATTCTGTGGTTTGATGAAGTGCCAGAGCCACAGCCTGGGGCTACAGAAATCCAGGGATAGGGAGATACTTGCATTTGATGTTTTCAAAGGGTTTAGGGTATTCACAAAGATTTCCTGAAAAATGTGTCCTGTTTTTCAAAATATAAAGTTCTGACTTTTGGGAAATGAAATTTCTGTTCTCCCTCTAATCCTGGAAGACAGGGTAGGAAGTGAAAATGCATGTGTTTGGGATGTATGTCTGGGCAGGGTTGAAAAAGCAGGTTAATTCCTCAGGAATAATGATAATAACAGTAATAATAATAATAAATTCAAACCTACTATGGATGTGACCCTGTGGTTTCCCCTCACTTTTTATTCCATGTATGCAGAGAACAACTAGGATAATTTTGCCAAGGTGTTCTGTGAAATCTGTGCATGTCCTGCCTCCCATCCCAACCAAGAAATTTGTTCTTATTTCAGGATTTTTTCACCCACTGACCAACCTCCTGATCCTGCTCTTTCTTCCTTCATTAGGATAAATTGAAACCTTCTTTTTGACAAAATCTGTTTGGGTGCTGCTGGCTGAAGCACCTTGAATCCTTGATTTGCAGATATCAGGGAGACAATCCAAAGGGAGATTTTGGTGACTGACAGAATAATCAGACCAAGGATGCACTTTAGTGAAATGTGAATATCCATTGCCACTTCAGGGCTTTTATTTTCATTGCTTTCCTTCTTCTAAAGGTACCAGAGAGATGAGAAGGAGGATGATTTGGTATTTCAGGACAATGTGGAGGTGACTAATACAGCTGTTCCAGATGTGAGGAAATACATCCCATAGAGAGTGAGCAGCTCTACCCTGGATTCTTTATGGGATCAGGGCTTTGTGGGTGCACAGATCATTGAGCTCTTTGATTTTAAATATCTCTTTTCAAGGGTTGTCAGCACAACAAGGCCAAATCCTGGGATGAGGAACAGAATCTCTGCATAGATGAGTTCATCTCTAAACAGCAAATGAGTCACATCGTTTTGATTAATTGATCTTGTTTTCTGTGTTTGGTTATTAACATGAAACCACTTCCTGCTGTTCCCAGTTTTCTTTTGTCTGGGAATGGAGGGTGCAAGTTGTTAACAGCCAGTTTCTCCTTGAACTGGGATGGAGAAGGATCTCCAGGTGTTTTCAGGAGGGTTTGTGCTCATGCAATGGAAACAAAATTTAATTTTTTAAATTTTTTTTCTAATGACAAGTTAAGACATGGCTTGTTCCTGGCAGTCACTGCCTGGAGTTACCAGAGAAATTAAAACTGGACAAAGTTTTTGGACTCCACTTACTGCCTTTACCTTCAAGCACCTACACAGCACTGCCCATGACTTGGAGCTGGTTGTTACAAAGTCCTTTTCAGATCTGTGCCAGCACTTTTCTAACTTCTGACACCTAGAAACACTTTTCCTTTTTTACCCCTGAATTAAAAGTGTTGAACTTCACTGGTCGAATGGATGTCCAGGGAAGGGAAGGGAGCTGGGAAGGGGCTGAGGGAGCTGGGGGGGCTCAGCCTGGAGAAAAGGAGGCTCAGGGGGCACCTGGAATTCTCTGCAATCCCTGCCAGGAGGGGGGAGCCGGGGGGGGGTCGGGCTCTGCTCCCAGGGAACAAGGGATGGGAGGAGAGGGAACGGCCTCAGGCTGGGCCAGGGGGGGGCAGGTTGGATATTGGGAGGAATTTGTCCATGGAAAGGACTTGGAAGGCACTGCCCAGGGAGGTTTGCAGTGTCCATCCCTGGAGGTGCCCAAGGAAGGGCTGGATGTGGCGCTCAGTGACAACGTGGGGACGGGGCACAGCTTGGACTGGATGATCCTGGATAGCTTTTCCAAGCCTGGTGATTCTGGGATTCTCTGATTCTCTGGCTGCAGTGGTGGTGCAGCCCAGAAATGCCCCAGAACTTTGCTCTGTTTGCCACTGAACCCCTGAGCTGCAGCAGTTCTGCTCCACTTGGTGTCAAACCCACGCTCGGAAATGGGATAAGAAAATAAATACTCAGCTGCAATTGTCTGTATTTCTAAGGGGGAAATGACATTTCATAAATACTCAGCTATGCTGTTCTCAACATCCAATTTTCTATATTGGATTCATTTCTCAAATCTACTTACTTTAGAAGGCTGAAATGTTAATCTAACAAGTCCTGCAGTTTTATAAGCAGCGTGTAGCTTTTCTTTTCATCTGACAGTTGCATTTAAATGACCCTCCAGCTTTAGGGCATTGAGACACCCATTATTTCATTATAACAGTTCTATAAAATAATAAATAATTCTATGCACGATAACTCCTGAAAGGAAATAACATGCATATGGTATGGCTGGTATCAACTATAGAATTAATATGTGTTGTTATGACAATTTGTCTACGAGCACCACAGGAAACCAGTTCCCCGAGGCCAGATATCAACTGTGCAGTAAAACTGAGCTGTTCCTCACACTACTGTGCTATTTCCCTTTTTGACCTCTGCATTGGGACTGCCAGAGAAAAAAAATCTAGTTAATGACAGCTCTGGTAGATTGTAGCATTTGCAATTTTGGAGCCAGTTAAGGCTCTGCTCAGTGCACCACTGAGCACTTGTCAGCTGTTAATCAGCCCAAGTCAATTAGTGCTCTTGCAATGGATTTGCTCAGGGTATGACAGCGCTGAGTGGCTCCATGGGACAAGAAAGCAGCTGAGAAAGGGGAAGGAGATATTTCTAGAAATTCCTCGGTTCTTGCACTACAAATTCAGGGCATTTCTGCAAAGTTTGACCACAGTTCGTAAAGCAAAAGTTTTAAGCAGTCCCAGTCTGTCATTTTATTTAGAATTTTAAAAGTTCTGGCCAACAGGACAGGGCAGTGGGTTTATGCTTGGAATGGTCACCTCCAGTTTTTCACTCACAAAGCTGAGTGTGGGGCCACCCCAGTGTCTGCAAAACACTTTTGTCTCAACAGCCTTTTTCTCTGGCCATTTGTTGCACTCGCTGTGCCCAGGGACTACTGGGGAACATGAAGGGAATAAGGGCAAAAAAAGCTTTCTTTTTGTGAGAACAAAATGCCGTGTGTGGGGTAAACTTGTCTCAGATCTTACCTGAGCTCCCTGAAGCCTGAGACTGGATTTGAGACCTCCTGGGAGCCCATCCAGTCTCAGTTCTCCTGTGCTCCAAAGAAAGTGGGAAGAGAAGGACAATTCCTGACCTTATGAACCTCTAAGAAGCTCTAAAATGAAAGTGTGTTGACAAAAAAAAAAAAATACAAATTGTTGTGTTTCATCCTAACTCTCTCCTGGAGCAACAAACAGCTCAAACCAATTGACCTAATTCCCTCATAATTTTAAAATATGAGTTTTCTTGTTCAAAATTAGGGGCTAGAAGTTTTAATTTTGTTTCAAAGTTCATCCTTTTTCCCTCAGGAGATGTAATCCACAGAGCACTGAATATATGCACGTAAAGTGACAATGGAGATTCATTATCTGGATGAAGTGTGGGGACTTGGGTCTGTTTTGTTGACACTTCCTTTCATATGGAAAATCCAGCGCCAAGTTTCCATCTATTCATGTTGTGTCACCTCTTGTAAAAGTCGATATGTCACTATTTTCTGTCTGTCAGCTGAGACTGATGGCAGTGCTGACTTTAAAAACAGGTCAGGAAGGCACTGGGAAAAAAAAGCACCAACCTTTGCTAAAGCAGAGTGGTGCTAAATGTCAGAGAACAAAGATTTACATGCAATTTGGAGAGCTGACATGCAAAATGTGTGCTCTGTGGGGTTCAGAGGCTTCCTGAAATCCTAACAAAATCTGCAATATCACACCTTCTTGCTTCCTCATTCTCTTGCAAAGCTCCAAAATATCTTTTGAGCAGCATTGCAGGTCAACCAGGAGCAAGCAGGGCAGTTCTGGGTGGGATTTGCAGGCTGGTGTTCAGCCTTTCCCATCTCTTGGAAGTGCATCTCCTCATCCTCATGTCAGGATCTCATCTCCTTTTCCATTAGCCCAAAAGTCCCAGTGGATTCACACTAAAAGTTTGGCTTAAAGCTGCTTTTGGCTCCTCAGCCCATCATTAGAGCAGCTTGAGGAGAGAGCAGAGACTCCAGCTGGAAGTGCTTCAGACCTGGGAATTCTGGGATGGAGTCAGCCCTGTCTCCTGCTGGGTTTTTAAAATTCAAGCATTACCATAATGGTGCAAAGTAGTACAGAAATGTCTCCTTTAACACACAAAAAGTTTAGTCTGAGAGCTGAGCTGGAAGAGTCTTATTCATGCAAACAATTGTCATCACAAAGACCTTTCCTCCCTGCAGAGAAGGGGATGGAAGGATTGGGATGCAGATATCTCTGCCTGTCACTCTCCAGAGGTCACTAGTTTGGATTGATGAATTGGGAACCAGAGTATCTGCCTGTGTACAGTTTAAGACCTGATTTTTGTCTGTTCTTTGCCATGACCTCTATTGTGATGCCCCTATTGTTACTTCAGTGCTGGAAATCAAAGGCAAGTACAGACTAAAAATACTGTGAGCAAAAAAAAAAAAAGAGCTTTAATAACTTGGTCTTACCTTTGCATTTCAAAGGATCTGTCACACCATTCAAAGAGCCACATGTTTATAGAGATAATGCCACCTATACCACAGACACTGTTTTATTCACATCACAAAATATTGATTTTTTTAACTGAACTTGAGTGAAAATACGAGCGAACAGGGTACTCTCCAGTCCAGTGATATGCTGTAGAATATATCAGATCTAGGTCACTTGATTTTATAGTTTTATTTATTTTATATATGTATATATATAGATATATTCCTTTTCTCCAATGTGCCTCTGGTTGGAATGACTCACATGGAGGATAAAAAACTGGGAACACCCAAGTGAAGACTTTCATCCCAGGAGCAGCTTTGTGGTCAGGAATATCCAAATTTCTCATGCTGAGAACCCAACAGATTTCCCTCTTTAACCACTTCCAGGGCATCTGTTTCTCCAAAAACTCAGGACTTCTCCCAAATTTACACACTGGTCTTGAAGCTCAAACAGAAAATATCACTAATTCACAAAGATTTCCTGGGTATTAATGGAGGATTCTTTGGGATCTTATTTACAGGAGGATGAAATAAATGAAAACAACATTCTGTCATTTCTAGTTCCACGCTGCACCTTTTTTAGAAAGTATGAAAACAAAGCAAAACTGTCAAAACCATTTAAAACTAAAAGATTCTACTTTTAGCTTCTGACATTCCAAGCTACTCCTGGGGAACTTGTGTCTTGTATCCAACATTTTCAGAACTTTGATCAGCATGATAATAATTTCTAGAGTTGGAGGATGATTTCTTGCTCTCTTAGTGTACAACAGTTTGAATAATTGTGAGTGACAGCCATAATTATTTAAACTATTGCACTGTGTAGCCCCACCTTCCCTTTAATGGTTCAGGGAAGAATATATGTATCCAATTAGCATAAATTTAATTTACTGTCTCATATAAAATGCAAATCAATAAGGCTAAACTTTAAGTAGCATTCATTTAGTTTCTCATGCAGGACAAGGATTCTTCTGGAGGGTGGGGGATAATCAAATCAACATAAACCTACAAATAATTTGAATTTATCTATGAAGGCAGAGCACAGTCCTGAGTGTCCTTTTGTCTGATGCTGGTTTAGGAATCCTAATTTTTTTTTTCTTTTTCCACCAGTTGTCTCAAAACTGATGAGATGCAGCCCCTCTCAAATTCTTTGCTAAAACATTTTTAAATCTTTGAATTTAAAACAACTAATGCCCCCTCAGTTTGAGGGCAGCTCTTCAGCAATGCCAGTGAACTTTGAGGGTGTGATTCCCCAAATATTTTCAATCCAAGATCTTGATTTTGCTTTAACTGTGATACTTGAACTCATCAATGGATGATCCATTGGGATGATTATCCCAACAGTTATCATGGATATGGGTGTCAGCAGCCAGCACAGGATCAACATCCCACGTTTGCTGCCTCCAACACCCAAACCACCCCTGTGAAATTCTGCTCTCCTGCAAAAAAACCTCCCATCAGAGCCTTGTTTTCTGGCAAGTCTGGGAAAATAAACAGGCTTTGAAGTATTCCTTGAGATTCTTCCCAAACCGTAAGTCAAGTGTGACTTTCTATGGTGTGACAAGAGTTTAACATGATTCCTATGTTTATATATATATATTTTTTAAGTCAGAGTTCTTTATTTATCATAGGACTCAAGAAACAAAGGTCTCCTGCCTTTGATTTCCTGGGAGAAAACATTTTCCAGATGCCTCTGTGGAGTTCTGAGGGTTGTTTAAAGGCATCTGCTCTTTGAAAGATGGAAGTTCAAGGGAAATGATTTCAAAGAACCTCAGAGGAGAGAAGCTGAAGTTGGCAGATCTCCTCATTTGTATATTCCTGAGCTCTCATGTGAAAGAAGAAAAATTCCTGTTGTTTTGTGTAGACACAAGGACTGAGATGGAAATTGCTGAAAATACAAATCAGCTCTGAAGGAATGGAAAGTTCTATCACTTGGGTGTTGGCAACACGAAAGGAGTTGGAAGCAGAGATTAAAGGCAGAATATAATGGTTAAACCTCTTCAACCTCATCAGCTCTTTAGTAAAGATGTTATTCAAGACTAAAATCTCTTGGGAAACTTCAGTAAGATTGAGATATTTATGAAAAATAGTGAAAACGGGGCTGTTTTTTGTTAATTTTCTACCAGTTTTAACTATACATTCCCATTTGTGTTCAAAACACTGTTCCAACATTATTTGCCTGTTTTTGAAGATGCTGGGAATGCCTGAAAACATCTAGGAGATTTTTTGGAATTGGAGGATAATTCCTACTCATACCTTGCTTTTTTACTGTGTAAATAACATTTCTGGAATAGCAGGAGTTGGAAAGAGCGTTCTACAATTCCTTTCCCCAGGAATCACTCGACCTTTGAAACAGACACTGTCTGGGAATCTGCTGCTTCTCTTCAGGGCTCCATTTAGAAACAAACACTGCAAAAAGAAAACACCTTTCCTGAAAAATGTTTGTTTTCTTCACCCACTGAAAACCAGAACGTGCCACAAGAGCCTTTATAAACAGCCTGCAAGATGATTTCTGCTTAGAACATCATCTTAAATTATTGTATCATATTGAACTCACAAAAGGAAGAGAAAGGTTTAGTTAATTAAAATAAATTGATTTCTTTTCATTTACCATTGGCAAGTTTACAGCTCCCTCATTGTGGCACCCCCTGAACTGTTCATGGCAACATGACACAATAATTTCCAACAGGATGAAGTGATTATATTATCTAATTTAGGATACAGCTGCATCATGGGAAGGCACATTATCAGCCAAAATGGTGTGTCAGCTTCGTTCATGAGAGAGGAGAATTTTAGAGATTATTTCCCTTCAGATCTAATATCTGCTCTTCACAGTAAGTGACTGTATTTTCTGCTTGGTCATAGTTAATTTTCTTTCTGCTTTTGACATATTTTCCAGGTTTTCGTTGAAATAACTTGTGTTATTCTATTGAAGTATCTTGTGTTATTCCATTGAAGTATCTTGTGCTATTCTATTGTCTATAAAGCCAAGTTCTGTTTTAATATGGTCCCTCAATTTCATTTATTTGTGTCTTCATCCAGCTCTACTTTTTTCCCCAATGTATTTAGGGCTCAGTGACTTAAGAAACCTCCCAGAACTCTTGAATGAAAGTATCTGACAGCTCATTTTAGACCTCTCTAAGCTAATCTTCTCCAGCCTGCACATCACATCCATGCTGCTCCATAATTCCTGCATCGAGCCAGACCATCTCAGGATTGAACTTGTTGAAAGACAACAAGAATATGAAGCAACTTGGACAAACTTGGATAATTTATTATGATGATCAGAACAGGAATTTAAGAATTTTAGGTTTCCAAAGATCAGTTTCCTGTTGTTTTATTGAATGATTTCAGCAGAACAAGGTCCACAGGGGATGTTTTTGCTCAGTGTCCTCACTCCTATTGCTTTTCTGCCTCCCCCACTTCCCATCTCCGTCTTTTACAAGTCATGTTTGATCAATATTATCAGAAACCTGATCTGGTTGTCATTGAAACAACAGCAAAACTTTCCTTTTTTTTTTCTTTGACTGCCTCGGATTTTTTGTCTTTTAATTAACACAAGGTTTTAAAGATGAGTCTCATTATTTGTGGCTCCATTTGACCTTTGTGTTCATGGCCACATCCCAGAGCCTTGAGGGGCAGGGAGAGCCTTTTCCAAGGAGCCAACAGCAATGGAAGGATAAAACACCCAGCTCTGAAGATTTCCTAAAATAACAAAGAATACAACTAATTAGATAATTTTATACCCTTGTTTAAGCTTTCCAAATGATTTATTTTCCATCTCCCTTCCCTGGTGGTTTCCCTGAGCTGTTCAACATCAGTGTGATCTTTGTAGAGGTTTTTTTCCCCAAACTGAATAAAACCCTTGTGAAAATGTCTAAGATATTTTTGTCTTTGATAATCCACTTTGGCAGACTGAAGTCTAACCTGAGCTGTGGTTTGTGTCCAGCCTGCCTGGCATTCTCTCTGCTGTTTTCAATACACCTCCAGATAATCACTGGTCCCAAAGAAAGGATTAATCTGTCCTTTCTTTAGATTAATTCATCTTAGTTAAATCCTTTTTCAAGAAATATTTGAAATTAAGACAAGTGTTATAAATAAGGGATCTGGTTAACAATGTGGGTTTAGTGTTCTTTTCCTTTCAGGTTGGGTTTGGTCTTTGTGCTTTCTGAAGTCCATGGAGATTATTCAGTTTTCCTTGCAATCTTTTAATCTCTTCTATATGAAATATTTAAACTTTCAACATGTAATAATTATGAGTAAGATCAAGATTGGAGCTTACAGCAACTTAAGGGAAATTCTTTCATTTCAGCCCATGATGGCCTGAGAGAATTAAAGTTACAAAATCAACATTCCCCTGTTTCATTTAAGGTGATATCACTGCTGCCCCTTTATATTGAAATATATCCTTTTTTTCTAATGTTCTTACAATATTTTAGACTCACTGACTGAAAAATTCAAAATCTACCTGGTTGGTTTGCTGATAAAACATAGTTTTTAGGTTGTTTCTTCTGAGCTCTGGGTTTAGGACTGACCTTAGGTCTTTGGGCTCCTTAGGTGAGCAGAGGAAAAGAAGCTGTGTCCTTTCCCTTTCCCTTTCCCTTTCCCTTTCCCTTTCCCTTTCCCTTTCCCTTTCCCTTTCCCTTTCCCTTTCCCTTTCCCTTTCCCTTTCTCCTTTCCCTTTCTCTCCTTCCTTCATTTTCTTCCTTGTTTTCTCCTCTTGTGCTCCTTCTACTTCTTCCTGAAATGCCTGAAAACTCATCATTACACCAAAATAAGACTCTGATTTTCCCTTTTATCACCCCCAACTTTTTAAAGCTGAACCATGTTGTTCCTTCAGAAGGATCCTCATTATTCCAGCTCTGAGGCAGAAACACACCATTGGGTTTACATGTGGTTTTAGCTTCTTGTTTTACCTTCATTTCAGGTTGGGGATGTAAAAACAGCAAATGCCTTCATTTAGTTTATGTTTTCTTTCATCACTATGAAAGGCAAATTCTTCCTGGTTTCATGGCTTCATTTTATGTTATAAATTACTATATTTAGAATTATATTATAAATTATTTTATATTTTAAAGACAAAGAAGTCAACATTTTGCTGTTTGATCTTTTTTGGTCAATGACAAAATTAGCTTTGGTGACAATCTCTGTCCCTTGTTGTATTCTGTTTAATAATTGTAATTACGTGTCTTTTCTACAATTGCCTCAGAAATTTCTGGACAAAGCACATTTCAGAACAGCACCCACCAACTGGAGCAATGGGAACCCCCTGGAAGTCATTCCCTGCTCTGAGCCTTGTCCTCTTTTCTCCCAAAGGAACACAGGAAAAAATAGAGGGAAAAAATGGCTAAAAGTTTCCTTTTTTTCCCTTTTTTTTGGTAAACTTTGTTTCTCCCTGCCTGGCAGGAGGCAGAGGCTGCTAATGTCTCCCTGCTGAAAGCATTAACTGATTGCATTGTTGCTTGAGCACAGCAGCTGTCCTTATACATTTAGACTCCCAGTGACAACAAAATTAAGGCAACCTCCCCTTCTGTCAGGCAATAAAATGATTTTCTCAACTTCTTTATCTCTTCTGAGAACTTCTTGGTGCCTCCTTTCTCTGGCTGCAGTGAGATGCTGCATCTGAACTGATCACAACGAAGGGGACCTTTTACTTTGTGTTTTCCAGAAAGGAAAACCAAAAAATAATCTGTATTCCAGCGTGGCCTGAGGGCTGATTTCCTCCACTTTTCCACTTGCCTTGAGTTGGTTGATGTGGGTGGGTGTTTAATCTCATTTATGCTCAGTAGTTGCCCGGGGTTTTTCTGATTAAATGGATCTTGTGACGCCTTTGGCCAAACACAGATCCCTGGTTAGGAGGAAGGAGGGGGATCCTGGTGGGTTTAATGTTGGGGTCTGGAAGGGTTCCCAAGCTTTCTGTGGGATGATAAAAGTCAATTAGTATCCCTAAATTTCTGGCAGTGTGTTGTCAGTGTCCCTTGGCAGCTGAAGGGCTCCTGGGTGAGGGTTGGAGCCAAAGGCCAAATGACTGTGCTGCTCTTCTAGCACTGCTCCAGGCTCCAGCAAAATCCATCTCATCAGGGAATTCAGGAATTCTCGCAGATCCAGAGGAGGCAGAAGTCTCAGGGAGGCCCACCAGGACAATCCTGGGCTCCCAAACCATCTCCAACAGCCCCCTGTCCCTTTAAACAACTTTATCTCTCTGGTTTTCAGGGCCAAGGGCTTGCTCTGACTCACCAAAAATTTGGGCAATACCTTTTTTTTTCATTTTGCTCTTTGTGCAGACAATGATGTGACATCCAAAAGTCCCACAGAGTTCCCCCTGCCAGGAAGCATAACCAAGAAAATAATTTTAAACTAATTCTTTTCTTCTTTCAGTGACCTATTTTGGACTCCTCTCTTCCTGCAATACTATCTGTAATAAAAGCAACAGGCATTGAAGGTGTGTCACTGCTGCTGAAAAGCTGATTTCTTTTGTTAATACATGTCTGTATTCTCAGCTTCTGATTTGATGTATATTTAAATTTAAATATGTATTATTTTTAACAGGAAAATAACCCTTCAGTGTTTTAAACAGATCTGGGCAAACCAAGTTATTATGTCTCTTTCCATGCACTTGCCAGTTCCAGCTCAACACTCTAAAAGCACCAACTCTGCTATAACTTAGAGACTGCAGGGTAAAAAAAACCCAGCACTGGGCTGCATCATCCAAATTTGCCACAGCAGGATCCTTCACCTATTTTCTGAAACATTTAGTTTCATTTTTTCCTCTCCATCTGACCCTTGCAGCTCAGCATTGGTAATTAGCCCCCTGCTTCTTCCAGAGCTACTAAAAACCAGGGAAAAATAAATGTTTCCATTTTAAACCATTATTGCAAAGGCACTGCCGTGGAACACTGGAGACTCACTTGTGATGTAGGGGCAATTTTCATAAAATGACACTCAGGCATTTGGGTTCAAGCCTTTAGAATTAAGAACAGTATATTTTCTTTTCTTTTTGTTTTTTAATTTAAACTTGAGGCAGTGCCATTTTTGTGTCTCCGAGTGTGAGCTCAGCTGTTAAAGTCTCAGCTTGAGCACTAAAATCTTTAATAGAAACCCCTCCAATTTGAAATAATGAAAATTAATATTAATACAAGCCAAGAAAAAGTCTTTGGGGATATCATCTCTCCCCCAATGGCACCCAAAGGAAATGATGTTGGTATGGAAGGATGACCAAGCAAAGAATTTTTTTGTTTTTAAATTGTTATTTCAGGAGATTTGCAAAATAATTTGCCATCACACATAGTCCTAAGGGTGCTTGGGAGCTTTTTGTAGCAGCTCCCTCAACAAAATATCCTTCCAACTACTCCATTTATGCCACTCAAACTCAAAGGTTAAAGACTTTGGGAACAATTTAGATTAACTGCTCTGAGCTTTTTGCAGATACAATTAAGCAGATATTTAATTTAATCATTAAGTATCAAAATCAAACAAGAATTTACTAAAATTTCTCAGGAACTATTTCACCTTCTAACTCTGAATCTGTTGCTCTGCTTCATGTTCAACCTGTGGATTTAAATTTAAATCCTATTTTCTTCCCTCTACAAGGGACATATTGGAACAGCTGTTATTGACTGAGAACACAATCCTACGAGGAATCCATGTCCAACTCATCCAATTTTCTTATGGAATGTGATGGTTTCCTTTAAGCTTCAGCTGCTTGTATCACCCAATTGCTTGAGGAACTCAGCTTTCCATTCATTCCAAGAGAATTCCTGACAGGCAGGACTGAGGGCTTGGGTACAGACTGAAGGCTCAGGAATATCCAAAATTATCCCCAAATTATCCAAATATCCAAAACATATCCAAATGTGAAAATTATTGCCCACATTGGGCTGAAATTGTGATTTTGGAATGTATTCATCCAGGAACAACGGGATGTGCCAGTGGAAGTGCTGGTTCTCCCGGGATGGAGGTGAGGGAAAGGGCAGGAGGAGCTGCACAGCCCACCCTGACAGGCACAGAGGGGGATTTGAAACAACAAGGACAAAATCCTGCTGGAGCAGCTCTGCGGTGAGGAAAGGCTGAGGGAATTGGGATTGTCCAGTCTCAGGGTCACCTCATTGTGGCATTCCAGGATCTGAAGGAGCTACAGGAAAGATGGAGAAAGACTGTTTCCAAGGGTCTGGATAGACAGGACAATGGGAATGGCTTCAAACTGCCAGAGGGCAGGGATAGATGGGATATTGGGAAGGAATTCCTGGCTGGGAGGGTGTAAGGCCCTGGCACAGGGTGCCCAGAGAAGCTGTGGCTGCCCCATCCCTGGAAGTGTCCAAGGCCAGGTTGGAGCCACTGGGACAGTGGGAGGTGTCCCTGCCCATGGCAGGGGTGGGATGAGATGACTTTTATAGTCCCTTCCAAGCCAAACCCATCTATGATTCCATGATTTTATGGTGTCAACTGGTTTAGCTTGGAAACTCCAGTACCCTGATTCCCTTCTCTTTTCCACACTTATGATTCTCAGAGACTAATCCAGAAATAATGTTGTTTCTCTGTGTGTTTTATTGAGTTCCCTTTTTCCTATAAAGGTTTTATTTACTCCCCTCTTGACTCGATGCCACTCTGCTTCAGAAATTCTACTCAACTTCGACTTTTCTTGCAGCACAAAGGCAACCTGAGAGCCCTTAAAGACATCATTAAAATTTTTATTTTCATGCCTTTCAAAGTCTCTGGAAATACATATTACACTACATGGCATCGTTGTAAATAGCATTTCTCTTAATGCAATGATCTCTGTCTAATCTTCCTGGGGTGTGAATATGCTTAAAGAGATAGATGCTAAATAAATTAAAATGAGCTAAGAGAAGATGCTTCATAACCCTAGAAATATTGCAAGCATTATTTAAAGTAGTTAATATTTTTACAGCCTCGTGAATGCTAATCTCTGAGAACTCTCAGGTACCAAATATAGTTTTAATTCTCAATTTTAGTTATCACAAACTGGAACTGTAAATTAATTTCAGCACTATAAAAAGTAATAGAGACGTTTATTTTCTTAAGCAATCTGGCTTATTCAGCTGCAGACTAGATCTGAATTAATGGTCCTGCTATGCTGAATACAAAATTAGTGATAATGGGAAATGCATGTAATGATAATATCTGCTGGAAGAGTTATAATGCTGGGGTCCAAATTTTTCTCATTAATATACTCCATTACTATTAAAAAATGATACTGAGCTCCCTATCTGGCACTTGAGTGCTTTTATGGTGACTTTTTTTATAAAATATGGCACCTTTTGCAGTATCAGTACAACCTAAGTGTGCTTCAATCTTTTGGGGATGTGTTAAGTGCAGAATTATGGTGCCTGTTGTATTTCCATAATCCAGTGTCAGGACAAGATAAAAAGTTGGAAAAGTCACTGGATGTGACTCCAAACTTCAGGCTGGCTGGATGGAAGGGTTGCTGAGCTCTTGTTTTACTCATGAAAACTGGAAAGAACAGGGATTCACACACCACCCTGTCCCAGAAATGAAGTTTCTTGGATTGTAGACAGAGGTTTGTATGGATCTCCACGAATGTTTGCAGAAGTGCCAGGGCAAGTGACAAGAAGCAGGACAAGGAGAAGGGACTGAAAATGAGATCAAGAAAGAAAGAAAGGAGAATTAAAGGCCGTGGGAGGCACATGCAGAGTTGTGAAAAAATTGGCTTCCAGTATCTGATCCTGTTGTGCATCAGAAACCAGCCAGAAACCTCTTTATTTTATTTATTTTGTCTTTTATATTCCCTGTGAGTGATAGGCTATTGCCAAAGAGATTTATTGCTTGGTTTCCCTCCCTAACAGGAGCATCTCACAGGACTTTCACTGTCCCTTGAGTCGCTCAGAGTTTATTAGTGAAGGATTTTCCTGCACTGATGGTGTTTATCTACATTTAGGTCTGACACTGCACTGATCAGGAGTGTCCAGGGGTGTGGGACCTGTGCAGACCTGGAGGAGGAGGAGGAGGGATGAGGAGCCCAATTCCTCACACCAGGCCCTCAGGATGAGCTCAGCCCATCCTGCCTCCACCAGACCCTCTGTGCTCCAAGGAAAATTTCCAAAAGGGCTCTGAATCACCCTGGGCTTGTGGCATTAAACAAAAGTCAAAGCAAATAGCACAGCAAGAACAAACTGATTCTGCAGCACTAAAGCTGACCAGCTTTAACTGGAGGGTGTGCAGAGAATCACAGAATCCCAGGATCTCTGAGGCTGGAAAAGCCCTCCAGGACCATCCAGTCCAAGCTGTGCCCCGTCCCCACATTGTCACCGAGTGCCACATCCATGGCACTTCCTTGGGCACCTCCAGGGGTGGGCACTGCAACCCTCCCTGGGCAGTGCCTTCCAAGGCCTGACCACCCTTTCCATGGAGAAATTCCCACTGATGTCCAAGCTGAGCCTCCCCTGGCCCAGCCTGAGGCCGTTCCCTCTCCTCCCATCCCCTGTTCCCTGGGAGCAGAGCCCGACCCCACTTGGCTCCATCCCCCAGGTTTTTTTTCTGTGGTCCAGACCAGATCCAGGGATGGTGCTGGGGACACTGGGATGAACTGGAGGGAATCAGCCTGAGGTGCTGGTGGCACCTTCTTGTGCTTGAAACACAGTGGCTTCCAAAGGGTTTGAACCTCAAGGTGTTTTCGTGGTGAACATGAAATATTTTGTGCTCAGCAGCATTTATTTTGTTTTCTTTACTTTGGACTAATGAGCCTGAGTCAGGAAACCATGCAGGGAAAATCAGTATGCACAGTGCAAGCATCAATTTAAATCTACAAAGTTGATATAGGGGCTATATAAAGATTTATTAATCAAAACATTTGCAAAATATTGACTGTGCATAGGCTGGTAGGCCTGAGAGATCATCTGCAAAGTAAAGCTTGAATTAATCACTTCTCCTCATCCATTAATCTTTGAAGAATTAAAAAAAATTACGTAGGAGATATTTCTGGCTATTTTTCTAACAGTGTTTTTGGTTATTTCGTTCTCTAATTTCAAATTATTTCCACTCTACTGTTGTGATGTAGAAACAACATGGGATAATCAGCCAAAATTATCCCATGATAATTTTGAGGGGAGTGACTTCTGGCTCCTCCCAAATCCCAGTGGTCAGAATTCCTAAGGGAACAAACACAACTGTGGAATCACACTGAGTGTCTTGGTGCCTCTTTTGGCTTAAACACAGATCCAGGAAAATCTGCTCAGGAGGATCTGGCAGTGCCTGTTCCCTGCAAAAATGGACTTGTAGCACAAGAAAAAGGAAGAAGAAAATGTGCTGCTGTTGAAAAAAACCCCATGTTTTAGCATCTGACCAAAGAAAAGTTCCCATTTTTCTTTTTTTAAAATGATGTTTTGTTAAAAAAGTCTGTCTTGCATTAGCTAAATGAAAAATATTATACAAATCCCATTCTGGGATTCTCTGAGGAAGTAAACGTTTAAACAGGAAAACACTCTTTGCTAAATAATTAGAAATATTTGGGGTTTATTTTCAGCGAGAAACAAAACAACAACAAAAAAGGAGAATTGCCAAGAACTGAACTCCCACTTCTTTGTGTCCACAATGGGCACCTACGTTTTGCCATGAAGGGACCCAAATTTCTGCCTGAGAGTCTGTAAACTACTCCAGTTCTTTAGCTGGCAGCAAATAGATTTCATGAAGACTTTGCATGGAAAAATATGTAAATCTCTGGGTGTTTTAATGTACAGAGACCTCAAAATAAATGCCCTAAAAATCAAGGATCTCTGATAAAGCATTTCCCATCCTCCGAGGACAGATGTCTTTGTGGCTGGAGAAGTCCATGGATCCAACATCTTGCTCACCTTGGATGATACAAAAAGCTTTAATAATCACTGGGTAATGCACTGATTAAACCCAATGGCATTATCTGGGCTGGGCTCTTTAATTTGATTAAATGCCAAGGTACCAGCCCAGCCCAGAGCGCCTGGGAATCACTAAACACTGACAAGCTCATTTTCCTTCAAGTTGGGAAGTGCCACAGAGCAGCCCTGCTGTAGTTGGTGTCTTTAATTTAAAAAAAAGAATGAATTTGTAGGGCTGGAATGATGGCAAGCAATGGCCACCATTTTAGTTCAGATGTGCCTTTTAGTGGCTTTATAAACAAGGTTTTAAAGTGCAGGGCATGGTGTTATTTTATTTCCTCCCAAGAACCAATAAGTGAGAGAGCCAGAGATGTATTTATAGCAGGATGTGTTGGTGGAAGAAATCTTGTAGCCACTGGAGGAAGGAACACACAGCTCCTAATGCAGAGAAATGATTGGGAGCTTGTCCTTATGGATGTAGTGCCAGAGCTGAATTAGACAAATTATTACAGGCCCTAGAAAGCAATGTCTGCTCTACTCTGCTGCTGTAGAATCATTCCTGTGATTTTCTTCCTCAGGGACACAGGGAAAATAAGAAATGTGGTGCTATTTTCATTACACAGCTCTCTATATTCTGCTTCTCATATATACATATAAAAAAATATATGTGTGTGTGTGTGTATATATATATATAAAAGCTTATCTAGCAGCTAATTTTCTTTTTCATGTTATACTTTTAATTTTATACTTTTTAAAATTTTACACTTTTTAATGTTATAGTTTTTATACTTTTAAAAATTTTATACTTGTTTAAAATCTTACACTTTTTTAATTTTATACTTAAGGAATAAGAATAATTTTATTCTTGCTAAGTGCACTCAGCTCTCCTGTGTGTGCCAAAAGTGAGTACCAAGACAAAGTGTCCCTGTCACTGTGTCACCACTGGGCATCCCAGCAACTTCAGAG
>WEIV01008410.1:50349-132249 GCA_013390005.1 Calyptomena viridis
AAATATATCAAACCCCCATTTTTCCATGAAAATAATGTATTTTTGAGAGCAGAGCTGGACCCTGGACCACTCCATCCCATCTGTGGTGCAGGGTTGAGCTTCTCTGTCCCAAAACTGGGAGAACTCAGCTTTAACTTCAAGAAATCTTAATTGTGTGTCCTCCCCTGAGCTCTCCAGGCCAGAGCACATGGAAACCTACCCCAAAAATAAGAAATTATTCAAAATAATTTCTCCTCCACTGAACCTGGGGGTGTCAGAGACTCATCCCCGTGTCCCCAACACTGCAAAGCATCACCTGGAAACTCTGATAATCTGTTTTATTTCAGGCCCAGATTTCTTGTTATGCAACAACAGCACAATTTAGAGGGGGGGGGGAAATTAGTCACTTACTGGATATTTTTGGAATCCTGATTTCCTCACTGCTGCTGCCATCCCCCCCATCACTGACTGTTCGGATTTCTATCAAATAATCTTCTTCAAAGGGGACCAGCAGTTCAGCTGAGGTGTTGTTTGTCTCCAGGACATGGGCTTGGCTGTGTCTGTTTTGTCTGTACAAAATCTATGGAGAAATGGGTAGAAAACAGGAGTTAAGGAATTTATTTTGAAGTTTTAATGGATTTTTTTTTTTTGCTGATTCTGCTGTCTTCAAGTTTTCAGAGTATTAAAAATATATATATATGGAGAATAAATGGTGCAGGATTTTTGGGTGGATACCACAGAAGGCATTTGCTCCATCTTTAATAGAATCCCATAGAATCATGGAATGGTTTGGGTTGCAAGGGATCTTAAGGATCATCCAGTTCCATTCCCTGCCATGGGCAGGGACACCTCCCACTATCCCAGTTTGCTCCAACCTGGCCTTGGACACTTCCAGGGATGTGGAATCCACAATTTCTTTCAGGAGAACCTCTGCCTCCTTAGAAGAACCTTAAAATCAGGGTTAGGAAATCCTTATCCAAGACACTTGTGATTCTCTGTAAATATGGAATTTGGACTTGTCTTTAAATAAGATTTCACTCTCCAACACCTTCTGTATGCAGACTCCTCTGACACTTCAAGAACTGCATTTTTAGGGTTTTTTCCTTAATTTTACCTGGTTATGGTGATGATTTACAGTCCAAAGGAAAAATTCACATTGACCTCTGTCTAAAATTACCACCTGCCCATGGAAACATGGGATGTTGCATCATAGGATGTTACTAAAGACTTGGAGAAAGGACAAAAACTTGGATAGTAACCTCTGGATTTCCACTCCTTCCCCACTAAACTTGATGGATCTGGTGTTTATTCCCTTAATCTCTTGGGTTAGGCCAAAATTCAGAGCAATTTGGGGAGTCCAGAGGATGCCACCAACTAGGAACAGCTTTTTTCCTTCAAAAAGAGTTTCTTCCTTTCCAGAAAACAATGAGAGTTTAATTTCCTTCTCTTGACAATCTTTTAACATATTTATGCTCAGGAGAGCAAAGCAGAAGGAGAAACAGGGATCATGGAACAATTAATTAATATTATTAGTATAATGATATCTAACATAATCATATATTTTATATATTATATAAATTATATACCATAATTATAGTATATATATAACATTACACATTATATATTAATACTATCAATAATGAATTTAATAATAATTAAATAATTAACTAACAAATAATAAATAATTCCGTGCAGACTCTAAAATCCCTGGCAACATGAGGAGCTTGATCCTGAACACCTTCCCTTCCACCTCCATTTTTATAATCCTTCAGGAGCAAAATAAGTCTTTCCATGAGGGTTTTTCAGATCAGCTGTAAACAAACTTTAAAGTAAATTTTTATTCCCCTTAAAAATAGATTTATAGGGGTGCTCTTTAGTACATTCACACTGATCTTTATGTGAGCATCTTCCAATTTCTTTTCAAAGGTATATTTATGAATTGCAAGAGAGAAAGGATTTTTAAATGTGTTTTATGACTGTCTTTAATGCTTAAGAGATTGTTCTCCTTAAATATAAGTGTGAAACTCCTTCCCCAGAGATGTGAAAGCTGAAATAAATAATACTAAAAATCCATAAGGGCAAAGAATGAAAGAAATCCAATTTGGGGGACAGAGAATTTGTGTATTGGGATA
Organism: Calyptomena viridis; assembly: GCA_013390005.1. Classification (NCBI taxonomy): domain Eukaryota; kingdom Metazoa; phylum Chordata; class Aves; order Passeriformes; family Eurylaimidae; genus Calyptomena; species Calyptomena viridis. The sequence continues at coordinate 52,461 of WEIV01008410.1, forward strand.
AAGAGGTCCTGCTTTGAAGGGATATTTCTCTAAACATCACCCAAGCATCCCAATAACTCCAGAAAATTCAGTTTTCCAGGTAATGAACACACGTTTTTCCCTAAATCTCTGTTTGTACCTCTATTTAATACTAATATTATTTCATAATAATCAAACTAGCCGATCAATCAGGGAAATCAATGACTTACTTTGTAGCCCAACACCTCTGATTCATTCTCCATTGTTTTCACATGTTCCCAGTTCAAGCAGATTTTGGAATTTGTCAACTTCCAGGCAATGTTTGCTGGGGGTTGACTCGGTGCTTTAAAAGAAAAAGATGATGATAATCACAAGACACAAGTGAATCTTAATTTGTGTGGTGTAGTTGAATGAGCTGCTGATGTAGGAGTAGAAAATACTTGGGTGATTCAAACATAAAAGAGTAAAAAAATCCACTTTTCAGTCCATCATTGCTCTTGTATTAGTCAGAATAAAGATCTTTTCATAGCACACAACCACTCACTGGGAGAGTTCATGTTCCAAATTAGGAACAGCCTGGCAGTGTCTGACAGCTCAAGTTAAATTTGAGAGATTTTGTGGAAGGAAAATGTTGTTCCTCTCTGTATTTAATGTTCTAGAGGAAGTTTTGCTTTATGGATCTCCAAAAAAATAAAGCTAAAACTAAGAGCAAACTGCAAAAGGTTTTCATCAGCTAGAACAGGTTACAAAGAGCTGCACATTAAAGTCTCCACGTGCTCCACCAGGAAATATTGTAGGATTTTATAAATTCTCAGCACAAATGGGCTGAGAGGAGCTTTTCAAAGGCTTTTTGTGCCTGGACTTTGAAAAATTTGCCTACAAGTGACTGCAATGGAATCCTGTGGGAATGTGGGAGGTTGGAAATGGAACTTTGAACTGGGTCTGAGATTTAAAACAACACGGAAATAAGGGGAAATAAGGATTTGAACAGAATTAAAAAAGAATTCCAATAAAAAATGAAATAAATAATACTAAAAATCCGATTTGGAGAAACGAATCGTGATTATCCCAGACCTGATTTTAAAATGCCCAACTTTTGGGATCCTCCTCCCTAAGTTCCTATAATTGATGTAACTTAGAAATATTATTTGGGAATGTGGGAAAAGCTTGATTTTCTTTTGGAAGGCATTTAGATACATTCACATACATTAAATTTATTTAAACATTGCTTGAAAGATCTTTGTTGCTTCCAGCAGATATTTTACACAAGGAATTGGATAACAAAATAGTAGCAAGAGGAAAAGGATGTCAAATACTTCATTGTGCACCCTGAAAAGTCTTGAAATCACTCAAAAATGGGTGAATACTGCCTGGTTCAAAGCTTTTTAGCATAGAAATTTAAAGACATCTTAACTCACGGTGTTTGGGCTGAAAAACCACCTGAAGATTTTTTTCAAAATAAAATTCTCTGTTTTTTCTATACAGACAGAGATCAAAATAAGTGGTAAAACAGCACTTTCCCAAATCCATATTAATATCCTCAAACAAAACCACAACAGGTCTAAGATTAGCAGATCATTTCCTCAATTAATTCCTTGTAATCAACATTATCAAGAATAATAGAAGTCTCAAGTGTCTGCTTAAGTTTATTAAGTTAATGAAGTTCCTCTCATGGCTTAGGCACCACTTGGCTTTGTTGCTGTTTATCCAGGCAAAGTATTTCTAATATCTCAATAATATAGATATATTACAAGAAAAAATGTATGTATTTGGAGAGAAACAGGAAAAGCCAAGGAATCTCTGAACTCCAGGACTTAAATAAAGAAGCAGAAGAGAACAGCTCCAACTGGAGCCATTTATCCATGGAAAGAGGACATCAATCCCACTTCCCTAAGCAGTTTTAATTTCAACCAGGATGTCAATTTAGACCTTAAGCTGATCTTAGATAAATATGTTTCAATCAGAATTGCACCAATTTGGCAGAAGGGCCATTTCAGCTTTGCTCAAATGCAATAATGGGATTCCCAGAATGTTGGAATCCTGGATGCTGGAAGCAGGAAGGCAGAGCCATTACTTTGGGGCTCCATCTCCTGCTGTACATGCACATTGTTTGTATTCTCCTGACAAATTCTCTCTGCTCATATTGCAAGTGCTTGCATCTTGCAGAGACAGAACTTCAGAATTTAATCTATATATTTAAATATTAAGAAGGTTATTTTGACTTTAATTTTTAAATGAACCATTAGCACAATCCTGAATTTGACAGAAGATAAAGTCGATGTAAAACAAAAGCAAATTTATTCTCTCTATGTCTTGTCACTCGACTGCCTTGTCTTTAACTTGTCTTTCATACAATGCACAGAGGAACAGAGAGAAAAATTTACAGGGATGAGCCTGTTTTCAGTTGAGAAATGGACTGTGAGAAAAGCACAAAGTGGTTTGGGTTGGAAATAACCTTAAAGATCATCTAATTCCACCCCCTGCCCTGGGCAGGGACACTTTCCACTATCCCAGGTTGCTCCAAGCCCTGTCCAACCTGGATCAGGACACTTCCAGGGATGGGTCCTCTTTGAATCCTTAAGAAATATCTCCTCTGGCTTTATTTTGGTTCATGTTATTTACAATAAATGGTGTTTTTTATGGGAATTAAAAGTCAATTAATTTTACAAGTTGTTTCCTGTCTGGCACTTAGAGCAACAGACAAGAGGAAAATTAGAGAAAGGCAGGAGAAATAATTCCCTTTTATACAAAAGGGCTGATCAATTGTTTACCTGGAAAAGCCCATCCAAGGAAAACAAAACACATCATATATGGGTTTGCTTCTACAATTGCAGAATATTAAAAGAAATAATGGATAAATATCACTTATATGGATGTATCCCATATGCTGCCCTCTGGAATGCAGTTCAGAAGTCTTGAAAAACCTCTGAGAAATCGACAGTTTTCTTTAAAAAACCCCAAACCAACATATTCTCACACCCAAATCTGTGCAACATCCTCCCTTTATTGACTCTGCATCTCTCTGCAACCCCCTAAAAGCAAATCTCCCGCTATTCCAATAGAAACAGAAATCCTTCCTAAAGGAAGGACTAGAGGAAACTTATCTCCTGTCCACAGATTTTCTGAACTAATTTGGGATCCAGTTTGCTTTGATGTTGAAACCTTCCACAGCGATGGGTCACCATGGGCTGAAATGTCACTGTCACACTCAGGAATTTGTGGCACTTGTGGTACAAAATGAAACACTCACGGGATTTTTTGGTGGTGACATTCACTGGGGGGCTGGAGGGCCCTGTCCCTGCAGTGTTAAAAGCTCGGACTGTTGCAAAATAAACCGTGTTGGCTCTTAATCCTGTGATGTTTTTGGCTGTCACATTCCCACTGACTCTGACTTTCCCAGTTGTGCCTTCCTTGGGATCGTCTGTCCAAAATAAAACCTGCAAAGCAAGAACAAAGAACAGGAAATTCCTTGTTTCCCAGCAATGAGAGATCTGGCTGGGAAGCAGAAATGCTGACAAGGGAGATTTTGAGGAACACAGGATTTTTGAACTCAAAATTAGCAGGATATAGAAGCAAGCAGGAATATTTATGGAGAAGCAATAAAATTTACTTCCAATTAAGGAACTAAATGAAATCTATCTATAAATGAAATTTAGAGATGTCCAGAAAGAAACCTTTGATAAGGTGAGAAATTTTAAAAAAATGTTGGGTTTATGGTTTGAACATATTTAACAAAAACTTTAAAAGATACAAAAAAACTTTTATTTCAGTCATCTAAGAAGTGTTTTAATTATTTTTTATCTTGACTGTAGTTATGATTCAGTGGCAACTTTTTAGACCTGTGTTCTTCTTTTCATTGAGTAATTGATTTAGGAAGGTTCATTTATTGTACATGTCTCCTACTAGCTTTATTATACACTGTAATGATAGGATAGAATTTAAAGTATTTTTTTTTACTTCCTTTACTCTTGATTTATCCTATCTACAAATTACACAAACACCAAACAAAAAAAAACCCAAAATGCAACCAAGCAAACAAACAAAACTAAAACAAAAAAAAAAGAAGAAAAAACCCAACAAATTTTTTTTTGAGAGTGTAAGTTAAATGCCCAGGGATCATATCTGACATTACTCATCATAGAATCACAGAATCATTTAGGTTAGAAAAGCTCTTTAGGATCATCCTGCCCAACCATTAACCCAGTGCTACCAAGTCACCCAGTTGTGCCTCCCAGTGCCACATCTCCATGGCTCTTACATCCAGCCAGGGATGGAGACTCCACCAATTCCTGGGCAGCCTGTGCCAGAGTTTGGATTAATGGTCGGATTTAATCTGTCCTTACAGGACAGAGCTGCAAAAACTCCTGATTCTCTCAGGTGAGACATTGCCGAGAGTCATGGGAAGAGCTCCAGTGTCCGCTGACTGGAAAGCAAGGCATGAAGGACCAGAATGCCAACGTGGGCTGGGAAGGGCCCTGTGTAAGGTGGCAGAGAGCAGCCCCAGGCTCACCTCATAGCCCAGCACCCTGCCCGTGTGCCTGTTCCATGCAATGGGCTGCCAGGACACCTCCACCTCCGCCGCCGACACGCTCAGCGCCGCCGTCCCCGCCGGTGCCATCTGCGGCTCTGGGACAAGGGGAAAACACAGCTGGTGGCACAGTGCTGCTATGGAAGGGAGGGATGGTCAAGGAGACAGAGGAGGTGTTGGGGAAAGCAGCAAAGAGCTGCCACAAGCCACTGTTTCGCCATCCACTTATCGTGGAATGGCAGCAAAACCTGTTTTCCGAATGGGTCGTTACCCAAATGCTGGGACAGATTTTCAGAGATCAGCTGCACTGAGTGGCCTGAAAAACTAGAACCTCTGAGAGCTGCCCCTGTGAATGTCTCCTGCTTTTCCCAACACACTCAGCAGGAGCACCTTGGGGACAAATCATTGAAACATGTTGTCTACTGAAAGTGATTCTGAAAATCTGTCTCTCGCTTCAATTTTCCATCTTCTGCCTCACGTCTCCTGTCAATATTCAATAAGTAGGTTTGAAAAGGCTCCTCAACATCCCCGTGAAGATCTGCCTGATCATATCTGGGACCTCTTGGTGCTACTAACAAAAAGTAACAGGTTTTACCATCTTCTCCTGAGTAGACGATGGATATGGAGCTCAGGGTCCCTTCTCCTTCGTTGTTGTAGACACCAACTTTCACTTCAAAAGGAGATAGAGGTGTAATGCTTTCATTCCTATAAATATATTTGCTTGATTCCACTGAAGCCACCACTGCTTTTGTCCAGGTGGTTGAGCCAAGAGGACGGAACATGATGATGTAGCCAAATCCTTCCCCATTTTGGAGGTCCTCTGAAACTGGCTGCAGTGACAAGGTGGGCAGTCAACACGTGGTTGCAAGTACACAGTGTTTTAATTGAATCTTCATTCTCAGAGTATATTTCAGGGGTATTGATTTAGTTGACTGTGGCTTAGAGAAGATAATAATGTTTGCTCCATCAGTCAATGTAATATTGAAACAAAAATCAAAATAATAAATCTATCGAGGCAATCAAGTTAGAAACAAAAGATCTGATCAGCCCCATTAAAGTTATCCTCTTTCAGGTATGAAGTTTGTAAAATTAACAGCATTTCACTTGGTACAAGTTGTAGGTGATTTTTTTCCCCCACAAGTGGTATAGGAACACTAATTTTAAATAAATTATTTTAGAGGAAAAAAAAGAGTTAGGAAAGGAGCAAATATATACAGAGAAATGTGTGTCAACTGTAGAATTTCCTCCATATGAGTATAGTACTTCTGTATTTTTTTAGCAAAAAATGTCTCAAGTGCAGGAACATATTCTTAGTTAAGTTTTTAGAACAGAAATGTTACTGCAAGTCAACATGGCAAAATTAATGTTTCTATAAATAAAATCTCATGTCAAGATATATGGGAATATCTCATTCTGAACAGGCAATTACATCAATACTGTGTCCAGCACGGACATTATTGTTTTCATGGGATAAAAATACTTCCAGATTGGTTTCTCAAAGCAAGAGAACATTTCTGATTATAAAAAATCAGGAGGAGGGAGGAAGAATTTCTCAGTAAAACTTTATTTATTTCAGATGCTTGCATCAAAGCAAGGGGCATGGAAAAGCAGGTATGGAAAATGGTGCTAAAAGAGAGAAAGACCCATGGGCAGAACCTGGCTTCTGGCTCCAACCCCTTCTCCTGCAGAGAAACTCCTGGGAGCATGAATGGTGTAAGAACATGGGAAAAAAACATCAGGAAGTGTCTCAGAAGTTTTCAGGACGCTTATTTTATTCTTTTCTCCATAATTTCCTTCTAATTATAATAATAACCTTGCCCTGGCATATTTAGCATGTGTCTTTCCTTCAGTCTTTTACAGACATTAATTCCCCAATATTCCCCTTTCCATCTCTTTTCCAGCCCTGTGAGAGGTAAGTTTGAGGGATGATGGTGCACTGGAGATTTATAGGAGTTCAAGCTACTTTCTAGAGCATTTAATTTGGTTTTGAGGCTTCTGTGACCTCGGATTTAATCAAGATGTTTAGCGAGTGCATCACACAAAGCTGGAGAGTCGTGTTCAGTGTTGTTAGCTGGGCGTAATTAGTATTTTTCTGACTGTTTTTCAGGACATGCTGTGGAGTCCAACAGGATAATTTGATTGAGATCTCTCAGGTTGTTTTCAATTTTCGTGTTCCTCTGCTCCCAAAGAGTAGATCAGTAGAAGAGAAAATGAAACAAAAGAGTGAAAAATGCAAATGGAGGAGACTTACAAGTGATTTTTCACTCTGTTTGCAGCGTGGGGAGGGGAAAACAGTGGTGGTGACATTTATCTAGTGGGGATTTTTTTTTTAATCTTATTTTTGTCTTTTTTGACCAAATACCTGCCCCATCACTGCACAGGCTTTGCCAGAGGCTGCCTTTATCCCAATGCCTTGGGAGCTGTTGGGTGACTGGAAAAGGAGGGCTCCTTCCCACAACACTCACTTTCCACTCTGTGAAATGACCTGTGTTCACCCTTTGCAACTTGTAGGGTATTAAATGTTCTAAAAATGTGGATTCTTTCCTCTTGCTGGAGTGCTGGAGAATTAAAGGGCTCATCTCCTTTAACGCATAATAGGATATGTCTTGTCAGCACAGTGTTCCAGAATGGAAAACATGTAAACAAAAGTAGGAAAAATGTAAATGCAGAAAATGGCCAAGCAGATTAGTGTGCTAAGCACCTCCTGTACAATGGAGATAAGAGGGTTATACAGACTTCTAAACATCTTTACAACATGCCTCTTAAACTGTTTATTTTTATAACTTGTTCACTGGAACACACAAAACTTGCTGTATATCTTACAGGCTGTTTGCTCTCCAGAGGAAGGGTGAAATCCAGGCTCAACCCAAGCCAATGACCAAAAGCCTCTGGATTTCAGCAGGGCTCTGATTTCCCCCATTAGACAGCTTAGGTTAATTGAGTTAGCAATTACCTCCCACGTGATGACCAGCTCGGAGCGACTCCCTCCTCCTCCACTGACATTTGTTGGTGCCACGGCAGGAACTGGAGAAGAAAAGATGTTGGTGTTTGCAAATGGTTCCCAAGGCTCAGTTTAAGTCTTTATGGGTTCTCTGGATGAAGGGAATCGAGTCCACCCTCAGCAGGTTCAGAGATGGCCCAAAGTTGGGTGGGAGTGTTGACCTTCTGGAGGGTGGGATAGGTTGGATCCATGGGATGAGGCCAATGGTTCAACAAGGCCAAGTGCCAGGTCCACAACAGCCTCCTGGAGCACTCCAGGCTGGGGGAAGAACGGCTGGAAAGCTGGAAAAGCACCTGAAGGTGCTGGTGACAGAGGCTGAACATGAGCCCAGGTGGCCAAGAAGGGCAGTGGCACCTGGTTTGGATCAGAAATAGTGAGGCCACGGGCCCGGGGCACTGATTGTCCCTCTGTGCTGGGCACTGCTGAGACCACGCCTCAAATTCTGTGTCCATTTCTGGACAAGCTGGTGATCTGTCAAAGGTGGGACTGGATGATCCTGGAGATCTTTTCAGTCTTCCCCACCTCACTGACAGCTCTTCTACCTTTCAACAGGTAGAGCAGGGATTCTATTGCATAACAGCCCATTTTAAATGAACTGAAATTATGTTTACACATTTTCAAGTTTCTAAGGCTGAAGCCACAGATGTATTTGATACATGAGTACCCTGGTTCAAAAAATTAATTAAAGAAGCTTGGAGCATCAAGTATCTGACATTATTATGCCTCATCAACTAATTGGCAAAATGATGTTCCATTCAGACTGTAGCTGCAACACTACTGATTTACTAATTATGCATTTGTTCAGTAAACATGTTGTTGGAGCAATATATTAATTTTTTTAATTGGCTGGATGCTTTTCTTAGGAAATTTAAAGCTCACACTTTGCTTTTCTCCTTCTCCCAAGACTCTAAGTAACCAAAACTTGGTTGATTAGAGCTTGATCTCGCCAGCATTGCCTCAGGTCTGTGGCACCAGGGGTACAAGGTGGAGATCAGGCTTTGTGACAGTGAGGGGCTGAAAGGCTTCTTATCTCTCAGGTGGTTCTTGGTGGAGAGGTGAAGAGAATATCAGCATTTCCTGCCTCTTACTCTTCCCTGGAAGTGCCCAAGGCCATGTTGCATGGAGCTCTGAGCAACGTGGGACAGTGGAAGGTATCAGGGAGTGGAATGAGATGAGCTTTAAGGTCCCTTCCAACCCAAACCATTCTGTGATTCTGTGATATCATGTTCCTTTTCAGCTGCTGGAGAAGTACAAAAAAGAGGACAACCCTGGAACTGGCAGATATTTGGACTGGTGCCATCTCCAAACCGTTGGTACAACCCTTTCGAGGTTGTTTCTTTGTTCCCTTCATTCAGCTCTCACTGTCTGAAACCCTGATGAGTCAGGACTGAAGACAGAGGCAGAAATAGGTGAGATTTTTGCATCTCTGAAGCTTTTTCCAGAGATTTTGGCGAGTTTGGCCATATCTGCCTCTCCTTCCCATTCATCTCCCCAGTGTTTGCCCAGCTCCAGGGGTGGCAATAAAACCACCAGCAGTTTAAGTTGACAGAAATCCATGTCCACTACCACTTCTAGACTCCAGTCCACATATAAATCTTTATCTGATTTCACCCTCAATAGAAATGAAGGAACTTCAAGAGAATTTGGCTGTGCAGCCACAAAAGTGAGTGCAAGTACAAACAGTCTGGGGTTTTTTGGAGGGTTTTGTCACTCACAATCAATGTCTTGGTGCACATCAGTGGCAAAGAATCTAAGACTGACAAGAACTGCATTGAAATGGCAGAACAGACTTTCAAACCTTGTGTTTCACTGTTTCATGAACCGACTGATGCTCAATTAGCTCATGTGTTAAATGTGTTCAGTACTTACTACATTTGCATGGGGAAAATTTTGTACCACTGCTCAGTGGAGCCTCAACTGGGTCAGAGTTGAGAAGCAGATGAAAATTTACAGCTGAATGCACCAACAGAGGCTCAATTAATTCTCAGCTCCACTTTAATGAAATGAACAGTGGCTCATTTGCATCCACAAACCTACTAATGCTCAGATTTCAGCTGGCAAAGTAGTTGTTACGACAGTGAAGATCAAATTCACCCTTTCCTGGCCAGTTGGTTGCTGTCCACACTCCTAATGATTTAAACTACCTGTTGTGATCAAAAAGTTAAGAGAAGCTGTTATTCTCCCACTGCACAGCAATGTTTTGAGGCAGTTATTTATAGGAGTGAAGGGGTTAAACAACTAAAACGTGAAGTGAGACTTTCTCTTCCTTTTGTTAAACTTCAGACAGTGCTAAGCTGTAAGAAAATAATCTTCCCTGTGCTATTGCCATGATAAATAATACTAATTTTATTGTGTCTTTCTCTTTGTAGCCCTAGTCTTGTGATCCCTGTAATAAAAAATAAATATATAAATAAAAAGCTTTAAAAGATGAAAGCTTTTACTGACTGTAGAGCTGGTTTTGAATATCACATTTTGCAAAGCCCCAAGGTTGTAACAGCAAGAAAGACCTTCTCAAGACTAATTTTGTCTTCATGATCAATCATGTCATGGAGAACAAATATCTGTGATAATCTGCTGGGAAATTTAGAAAATCTGACCCCTCTGGAAAGTGTCTCTGCCTGTGGCAGAGGGTTGGAACAAGATGGTCTTTAAGGTCCCTATTAACCCAAACCATTCTGGGATTCTATTCCCAGAAACAAATGGATTCCTTGTTCTAAGGAAAATGTATTTTCTTTTGTATAATACATAATATTGTACTTTCGGTCCTATCCTGAAATGCAGGTTGCCAAACTTCAGAGCTTGGCAAATGAGATATAAACAGAGAAGAGAAAGGGGATTGTAAAAGCTGCTTCCATTTTACTGCTTTCCATCCTACAAATGCTGATTTGATAGGTGGGACAGAGCTGATAGGCAAGGACTGGGAGGAACATTAAACAGACCAAAGATTTGGGCTTCAAATAAATGGTACAAAACTGAGTAGGACAAAGGACAGACAGTGTTTGTCACCCAAGAATGAGTTTCCTTCCATGAAGATCCAACTCCCAGAAGATAAATGAGTAAAGCTGGGACAGACAGACAGTGGGGATCACACTCTTAGTTCACTGAGCTTTGGATGCTGTAATTTATCTCCTCCAGTTAAAGCCAATATCCTGGTGCTCCTGGTGCTCAGGTATCAAACACCTCTGCAGCCAAGGCTGGTGGTGGGATAAGCCAGAGAGCTGGAGTTATCATTTCATATGCAGGTCCCTGAGCAGGGTATAAACTTGGTCTCAATTGGAAGAACACAAATGTTGCTCCCTAATTGCTTGAGAGGAAGGTTGGTTGTGTTGGTTGTGGATTAGATGTATTTTGAGACATAGCAAAGGGAGGAAGCAGGGGTCAGCTCCAGGTATTAGCACAGAATCACAGGATGCTTTGGGTTAGAAGGACATTAAAGACCACCTAGTTCCACCCCTGCCATGGACAGGACACCTTCCACTATCCCAGGTTGCTCCAAACCTCATCCAACAACGTGGTCTTGGGAAAGGTTATTGCTAAATTGGTAAATGGTAAATTGGGTGAGTAGCTCTGTAGGACTGAGTGTTTGTGCTGCAGTGAATTCCCAAACCTGGGAGCTGCAAATGTGTCTGGGTGAGGAAAACTGGCAGAAAGTAGGGACACACCTGCTGCTTTGGTTTTGAGCAGAGCTGAGGGTCTGCTTGGCTCTCCAATTCCAACACCATTGCTGGCAACCACACGGAACTCGTACTCCACCCAAGGGCTTAAATCAACCACTGTTGCCTTGTGGGTCCTGCCATTAATGACCTCAGGAGCTGAAAAAATAACCATGACAACGATGTATTCTTGAGGTCATTAAAGATTTACACAAATTAAGGGGATACATAGAAAATTCCAGGCAACTCCCCGAATTCTCACCTGTGGAAACCCCCTGCCATCCCACGGAGAACGGGGTCCTCATCTGAACACTGTAGATCTGCACTGGGCTGTTATTATCTACTCCAGGCTTCCAGGATAGCACAGCAGTAGTGCTAGAAACATGTTCAACTTTTACATCTTCTGGTGGACCTGGGGGGCCTGATATGATCAGCAGTTTCAGATGAAGGTATTGGGAAGAGAAGATTCGCTGCTGGAATGGGTTGGGCAACTCTTACTTTCTCAAGTCAGTGGAATTATTCGTGGAGCTGCAGTGTCAGAACAGCAGCACAGTCTCTAAATGATGGCTCCACGCCTGTGTTACAGTTTTAGAAGGAATGAGTCAGGAAAATTAATGTCTTGATGTTGCTAACATGAAAACTACAACAAAGGGATGTTTGGAGTTTTGTCTAACAAAGGAAATTACCCAATGTGTTTGTTGTTGAACCATCCAGCATTTTCAGAATTCCTATTGAATTTAATGAATTGCTGAGCTTTAGAAAGAGTGCAGGATAGTGCACTACACAGATTTCTGATTTCTCTGAGGGTTTAGAGGATCTGCCCCCATCACAGCATTTCTCTCAGTGCTGGCACTAAAAAGCTCAGTTAGTTACCACAGAAAAGAATTGTTCATATTATCTCCAAATAGGGAAAAGGAAGGAAGTCTCTTGATTTTTCCAGCCTGCACAGTGACCCAGAGATGCCTGGAGAAAGGAACACAACTCTGCTGAAATTAAAGGAAGATACTGACCTGTGTGGCCAGAAAATTTTGCCTTCCAGAAAGTGAACACCGGGACCACGCTGGCTAAAATCTCATTTAATTTTGGGGCCAGAGTACAAGTTATAAAGCATTTCACTATTGAAATATTGAATTGATATCCTAGGGATGATTTAAACAAGAATCTCTGATCTCTCCAGAAGATATATGTGTCTACATTTAACAGCCATACCTCTCACAATGATATCTGCTCTTGCAGATTGACTGTCTAGAGTTGTTTGCACCATGCACACATATTTCCCAGAATGATGTAGCTGAATGTTTCTTATCATCAAATCCCCAGAAGATTCCTGGAGATAAAAAAAAAAAAAGGTAAACTAATCACTCACAACGTGCTTTTCCTACTGGGCATTTTTATAAACTGCTCAATATTAATAAAAAATTCAGCTTTTAAATTAAAATATTCATAGCTATCATCAGTTTCTTTCATGTGGACATTTTTATTATGGCTTCACAAGTAACTCAAGAGCCTTTCTGAAATTTAGGGAAGAGAAATAAATAGTTGCAGCACTTGTAAAGAAACAATGATTGGCCAGGAATATCAATAGGGATGGGAGAATTATGATAAATATTTGCGTTATCTAAAGACTGTGGCAAAGAGTTTCATTAAAGAGTTCAGGAAACTTACTCTTCCAATTCTTTCAAAGTGATTTATTCCTCTGCTCAAATCAATTTTCTTGCCATTGAAAGACCATGTGAACACCACACCAAGGGAGGGGTCATGAGACACCTGGCAGGGGAGGACAATACTTTCTCCAACTGTTGCATCTGTATCAGAAGGTGGGATAGTAATTACAGTCCTTTCTGTGGAGACAAAAAAAAAGAACATTTTTATTAAAATGCTTATAAAAATAGTAGTTCTTGAAGGAGTTTTGTACCATTCGTGAAATGATTTCAAATTGGCCCAAATGTTCCATAATAAAGGAAATTATCTGTAATACAATGATGATTTCAGAACATTCTTACCTGTGTGTAGCCCATTATCTTTGCAGTGCCAACCCAACGAGCTCCGTGTGCCTCTGAGAGGGAACACATATCCAAGGCAACATGTTAAATTTGTCATATTTTCCTTCCTAAAGCCCATAATCAATAATTATGATTTCAGCTCAAAAAGTGCAGACTTCATTAAGCCTCTAAAGAAATAGCCGTGTTCTTCAAATTCAAAAATCTCTCCTGACCAGAAACTGCAGCAAAAGCAAAATTGCTGTTCATCTCCACTTTCCACATGGACATCCTTAATTTAGATTTATTATTTATATTCATTTATGCCTTATTACACAGCATTGCTCATGTTACAGCTTCAAAGAAGACACTTCCCAGGTAGAAAAACTATTTATCTCATCATTTTTAACCCATTACACTGAGAAACAAACCTACAGCTCTTATGAGGGGAAATATTAACTCACTGAAGGGGAAAGAAATAGGTTTATATGGCTTCAGTTTTGTTGCTCTGACTGGCAGACAGATTAGAGATAACAACCACTTTGTTGTAAGCAATTCCCTTGGATAAAGCCTTGGTGTGTGAAAGTGTTGTAAATAATGAGAATTTAGACACCTGTATAAAAAGAGAGCAGAATCTCTTCAACAACACTAATATGGCCTGAAAATAATGGGAGGGGAGGAGGAGAAGATGTGCAAGAGCTGTGTTAGTTCTGTGCTAATCAGGGCTTAACTCTGGGTGTCAGGAATCAGGGAGTCACTGAGGTTTGGGGATGGGAGAGACCCCAAAGATCATCCAGATCATGGAATTCTTGGGCCATTCTTTGATCACACCCTCAAAGAGATAGAAATAAGTCAGCTGCAGCCCTGTTAGATAATGTTACAGGAAGGAATAAAAGTTCCAGACATCATTTATCAGTTAATGGAATGTGTCCTTAGGGAAAAGAGAAACATTGAAGAAAAAATAGGCATTGTATGGAACCCTCTGGAGAACTGGGATTTTTGAATAGCGGGGCACAAGGACTTTTTATAACACAACAAATCCCCACAGTTATACAGAATCATAAAAGGTGGAGTGGTTTGGGTTGGAAGGAACTTTAAAGATCATCCAGTTCCAACCCCCTGCCATGGGCAGGGACACCTTCCACTATCCCAGGTTGTTCCAACCTGGCCTTGCACACTGTATCTTAGTTATCATAAGAAATTTACTTTATTATTGGCATGAACTTATTTGCTTTCACCAAATAAATATTTTGTGAATTATAATGGGTTTGTGTTTGTGCTTTTTAGTAGTAGTAGCAGAAAAAATATTTCATTTTATCATGGTATTATCACCTTCTTGTACCTCTTGTTCATGCTCCTCATACCCAGGGATCCCAGTGGTGCAGAGTGTTCACTTGTGTGATATTTTCTGCTTCTTCTATGGGCTTGTCTCCAAAACTTCCACCTCAAATACCTTTAAAAGCTTCTTAAAAACTCTTGGGTTTGTGTTGTCTCTCTATCTTGTTTAGCAACCCAGACATGCATTATATGGCAAATCCCATTTCAGAGGAGAAAAGGGAAGATGATGTGAGTGCTGGAGGTGTAATAAAGACTTCTCCCACAAAGAATAAACAACTCAATGAGCAGCAATAAACTTAATTTGCACATTAGATATGCTTTTCCAAGTTCTGACATTTCAGTTGAAAATAATGCTGAAGCAATGAGGCCTATAATTGAACAGCCAAAACTTCTCCAGAGGGGAAACAAAAACAAATGTTCCCTGCAAACAAGCTCATTTTTATACCATGTTGTTACTCAGTGTTTTAATAAACTTCATAAATGCCAAACAAAATCATTTTTGTTCATGTTTTAATGTGATTTTCCCATATTGCTGCAGTGGAGGTGACATGTGAATTGGTGTAGAACCTTGAGGAAGTCAGAGCTGCCTGAACCCTAAATTTGGTTTAAATGTGGTTGGCTGTGCTGTAGCATCATCTCAGATCACACATTGTGCTTCATCAGTGCTAATTGATCTTTCAGAAGATGAGTTTGGCAAAGATTGTCAGCAGATGCAGGAGGAGGAGGAGGTCACCCCTGCAGGCAGCTCTGATGTCACTGAAAGCAAGAGTATTAAGGAGAAAAGAGTTACAGGTTAGAACCAAAGAATGGTTTGTGTTGGAAGGGACCTTAAAGCTCCTCTCATTCCACAAAAGAAAATCCCAAAGTACCTTTCACAATCAGGTTCCCTGAATTCCTGGCAGTTCCAAACTGGTTTGTTGCCACACAAGTGAACACTCCAGCATCTGACCTGGTGATGTTTGAGAGCCTGAGGCTTCCATCTTCCAGGAACACCACCCTGAGGAAAACAAGCAAAACACATCCATGGAATCACAGGGGTGGGAGGCACCTTAACACCCATCCTGGAACTGGGACAGGGACACCTCCCACTATCCCAGGGTGCTCTGTCCAACCTGGCCTTGGACACTTCCAGGGATGGGCAATCCACAACTTTTCTGGGCAACACTAGAAAAACAACATGAAAAAGGTCTTCTGTTGGAGGAACAGTAAAAAATGCACTGCTATTTTAATATTTAAATGTTTCCATTACATTTCTCTTCCTCAGCAAGCTGAATGTGTCTCAACCCATTTTCCTCTCTACTTATTATTGATTTCTATGTTAGAAATGTTACATTGACATATTGGGGTTGATCATTAACTTTTCCAGCTGATTTTCTTGCAGTAAAATCTGGAGTCTCAAAAGAAAGAAGGAAAACTCAACTTGTTACCAATAGTGCTGTATTTTACCAAGGGGGGCATTTTTTTTTCAGATCCCAGTGCTCCTAAGCCACACTAAGGTTGTGTTTGAGCCATTTGCCTGTGCAGGGTAATTAAAAGATATTAGTAGACAAACTGAGATGCTGAAAAGCCAAATCAAATACATCCCTGTCTCACAGGGCCCTCAAACCCCCTAATTAGTCACTAAGTTGTTTGTACCATTTTGCAAAGTATTGGGTAAATTACATTTAATAGTGATTTCAGGGCCACTCCTGGGTTTTATGGACAAAATTAATTTTTAAGCTTGTTCATATGGTTCTTCAAGTCAATGAGATGCTTTAGGATGTCAGAGATGATTTCCTGGGATAAGCTGTCACTGTGTGCCTGGCACTTCCCTGCTGTCAAATGGAAGTATTTCAGGAATTTGGGATCTTCAGAAACTCACAGAACACATATCCAGATGTAGGGAATTTCACAACGAAAACTGAATTAGGTAACAATGAACTTTTGCATAAATATTATCCTGTGATGGTTTGTTATTTTTTTCCTCCATTCTTCATCTACACTTGGTAGATGTAGAAACCGTTGAGTGAATTTTTTCTGGGTTTAGAAGAAATTTAAAACATGGAACTCCTGGAATTTTTATAAGATTGGAGTCAGCTCCTCTTGTTGGTAAGCACAGTCCTCAGAAGGCATCAGAGTATCTGCAACCCAGAAGAACTGCCCACAAGTACCACACTTCCTTACAGCCATGAAAATCCAGCCACAAATCCACAGGAAACCAGGCTTCATTCATTCCAGCACTCACAGCAGCACTGCATCATTTTTTATATTCCTCTTTTAATTGACATCTAACTCTAATACAAGAATCCTTTTCTAAAATGGAAAATCTCTAATTCATGCATCACAGCTTGGCTATTTAATATTTATTACGAACAACATAAAATTGGGTGATGCAATGAATTATTAAAGGAAATGAACAATCACAAGAGCAGGAGTTAGAGCTGGCAGCAGCATCAGAAGCATTAAACACACAAAAAACCCTATCACAGTGTCTTGCTGTTTTCCTCTCTGGATTTATGCACTTGTAGCTACGTGTGGAACACACTTCAGCCCTTGTCCTGCTTCCCTTTGCACACTCTCAGCCTCTCAGCTGAGAAACTTGGATTTCTGGGGACCTTCTCACTTACATCCCCCCAGTTTCAAGGCCCCCACACTTATCTGACCTGAAAAGAGGGGGCAGAGGAAGGTGGATTTAGGAATAAGGGCAGCTGAGATGTTCCCAGAGAGAAGCTGAGATATTCCCCTGGTTCCAGGCACACTGTCAGTGGGACGTGGAGCTGAGAGGGGAAGGGATTTAGGCTTCACTGAAAAATCTTTGTTTCCTTGGCAATAATCAGCAGGTACTGCAGCAGCTCTTGGTTTAACATTTGTAGAAGGGCCAGGAAATAAGTTCAGGTTTAAAAATCCATCCTTGATCCATATTAAACTGGAGTGGAGCAAAATAGGAAGCAACAAAGAACACTCTTCAATCCAGTGAGGTGTCAACTGAATGACTTTGTTTGGGTAAGGAAGGATGAATGAAGGTGTGTCAGGGCAGGGGGAGGTTGGATCTCAGGAAAATATTCTTTTCTCAGAGGGTGTTTTGGCACTGAACCATGGAATGGTCACTTCCCAAGGCTGCCAGAGCTCTAGGAGGGTTGGGACAACACTCAGGGACAGGGTGGGTTTGTTGGGGTGTCTGTGCAAGGCCAGGAGTTGGAATTGATGATCTTTGTGGGTCCCTTCCAGCTCAGGATATTCTGTGATGCAATGGATGGAACCTCTCTGCTGGTGTCACAACTCTGCATCACAACAGGAGACCATGGGGACACAACTGGTGGCACTTTTCAAAAGCATGAAATACTTCAAAAATAGGAAGAAACATTTGCAAGTATTCCACTTCTGCCTGTGCAACATTTTTTTCTGTAATGATGCATTTCTACACATCAGCTTTCAGCAGCCACCAGAAAAACACCATCATTACAAACTGCTGGTGATAAAATAGTGGCAATTGGCTGGTTGGGTAACATATGATGTTCATCAAACAGTACCCAAAGAGACTGGAGTGTGAATCAGCAAATGTTGATAAACTGGAGACCTGAATCATAAGTTATAACAAGCCACTGTAGTATCTTTCTCTCCATCAAATATTGATGGCCTGTTATTTTTATTGCAGTTACACCTAAAAGCTCTGAGGTGCAAATTAGAATCTGGAAGTGGGTATGAGGCAACAAAAAAGAGAATCTCAGTCCCCAAAAGCTTCAGTTCAGGTAAATACACAGGAAAAGAGTCTGTAAAATACAGAATAACAAAGGGGAGAAGCTTTGAAAGCACAGGCTCTGTGCTTTGCCCCTGTGGATTCTGGCTGTGGCTTTTTCACTGAGGTTTGGTCACGTCTCAGATTTTCCCCCCTGTATTCCTCATGATGATTCAAGCCCTGAATAATTCCCATCTTTCTCATTTATCCACTAAGAGGGGTTTGTACCCACTCAAGAGCTAATGTTTGATCTAAAGAAATGCTGTTCTGAAACTATTTCAATGGCTGGACAGGCTGAGGATGGAGAAGCTCTTTCAGTGGATCAAAGCAGAGCTTAGCAAAGACAAACCACATGTTAATAAAAGCTGCAGAGCTGTTTGAAACAGGTCACACAACCTAACAACAATTAGGGACTGAGCAGTAAATAAGACAATCAGGCAGAGTTTCTGGAAGAGCACAAAGGACTGCAGAGTAATTAGTTTAGTGGGGAAGGGGATTAAAGAAAATGAAAAAAAAAAAAAAAAGTGAGACATTTCCAGCTGTACTGGGGTCTGTGTCAGGAGAGGGATGAGAAAGAAGAGCAGAAAATCAAGATGATGCATTTCAAATGCAAGACAAAATGCATGTGGAAAACTGCCCCTTAATCTAAACCCTCCCTCAGAGCTACGACTTTCCACCATGAGTGGGTTCAGAGGGGCTGAACTTTTATCACTTTATCCTCTTCTATTTGTCTTTCAAATAAGGGAACTGGGATGCAGAAGGCAGTGGGAATATTTCCTTTAATGGGCTTTGGCTCAAGCTCTAACAAACGGTTTAAAGAGAAGCTGTGAAATGCATGTCTCACCTGCTGAAAGGTTTGCTGAAAACCAGCACTTCTCACAACATTTTCCACTGTGTGAAGACTGCAGATAATAATTCTTAGCAGCTGCATCAGAAGACAAGTACTGTGAAAAGATGGAAAAGTTGAACTTGTCCAGTACAATGAAAGTAGGATATTTTGTCTGCCAGGAAAACTGGACTTCTCTCAATAAATAAATAAGTGCCTGTGGAGGGACAAAAAGCCCAAGATGTGAAGCAGATCTCATAAATGCATCCCTGTGAAAGAAGGAGAAGGAAGAAGGGAGAACTGAGGACGTAGCTGTTCATAAATCCCTGATCAGCAAGGGATTGCTTGAGCACAAGACTAACTCTAGACTGGCATCTCTGACTTACAAAGTGCTTAAATTCAAAGTTGTGCTGGTGCCTGTGCTNAGTAAAAAAACCTTCTTCCTTATATTTAATCTAAACCAAGTCTCTTTTAGTTTAAAACCATTACATAGAAATATTGAAATTCCCCTCTGAGTGACTCCATCAGAAGATTGGATGAGCATCATGTGCAGAAAGGGAAAAGGAACAGCCTCCCCAGGATCTGCTGGAGTCAGGGCTCTGTGTGATGTTCAAAAAGAAGAGTTTGCAAAGTTTGTGCAGAAGACACGAGGTTGGGAAGAAGTGAGAGCTCATTAAAATTGTCACACATACTTTTTAAGCAAAGAACTTGAGAAATCAAGCAGGGCTGATAGGTACAGCTTTTAATTAACCAGGCCAAACAAACCAGCTCCCAACGTGTTGTCTCATGTGAACAAAAGATTGTTGATGGCTATTTGCTTTGATCTTAAGAGCATGAAAGAATAATGTGTATTTAACAAGGCTGATAGAAAAATAAAACCTGAGGAAAGAAAGGAGTGTCAAGACATTAGATTTGAAAGTGCACCAGGGTAGCTTTGTGCACTGCTCTGTTGTTCAGCCAATCTGCTTTTGGGAGGGCTGGCATGTTAATTCCTGGATGGGAAATGCATGAATCCAATACAAAAAATGTCTGAAATTCCCATCCAGACTTGCTGAGGTGAATCGGTGCAAAACTGGGGTGAATGGAACCTGGTTCTGCACATTCCAGCACTGCCAGGAGGGGACCAATGTCTTCCAGGGCACAATTCCTCTCCAAATCAAGTAACCCTGACACAATGGAAAGATTCCCTGCCTGTGCCATCTGACACCTCCTGAGGTTATTGCAGCCATCATCGTGGCACTGTGCAGATAAACAGGGAGGAATCTGGGTCTGATGAAATCAGAGGCAAGTAATTTTTATTATCTGAGAAATCCTATTTAAAACTGTGTCTTCTCAGCCTCCCGTTGTTGCACAGGAGCAAACCCACTTTTTCTTTCCAGGCTGTGCAGAGATATGGTGTTTATAAATTCCCCCAGACATGCCAGCAGACACTGAGACAATATCTGACACTCTTAATTTTACAAAGATTGAGAAGCATGAGAGAGGCTGAATTAAAAACCACAAAGGGAAGGGAGTGAGGGGCAGAAACAGCCCAGCTCCCAAGTGGCTCTGAATTCCTGGTGATTTATGCAGATGTAAATGTGAGGAAAGTTTGACTGAGTGAATGACTTGGCCCTGCTGTTGACAGCCCTGGTATTTCTGAAAAGGTCCCACTGAGTCCCATCTGAGATCTGACTGTCTGTATCATATGTTAATGATCTTTGTACCTGTTTATTCTGTTCTGAGTGTAATTTGTATGCTAATAGTGTTGCCATTTAATAAACTATGCTTAAAAGATTTTCCTTATCTGCATGCTGATAGAAATGAGCTTCAGGGTTGATTGACAATTAATTGGAAATAAAATAAATGCCATTATAATCTTTCAACTATTTGGATCAAAACAACATTACATAATCCAGCTGAATAGTCTTATTAAAATATTTTAGAAAAGAAGGTGACACTCTAACACCGTTCATTCCTAATTCTTAAAATTCCCCTCTCTTCCTAAATATAGAATTATTTTTGCATCAAATCTCTGCAATTCGGGAGCACAAATATTTATTTATGTAAATATATACAGACATCTGAACAAAGCTATACTCCATCATATTTTCCAGAGAAAATCCTGTGTTTTCAGGGGCTGGTGTTGCCTTTAACACAAAATAACAAACATTGTTTTGCCCTGTCTTTAACATACTGAAGGATTAAATGTGAGGCAGATGTTTTTATGTGATGACCAAAGAAAAAAGTGACAAAAATACCATGTCTGTAGAGATGTTCCTACATCTATTGTAGTAAAACATCCTAGAACTTGGAGCCAGGGAATACTGGGCAACAGCACCTCTATGTGTGTGGGAAAGAAAAGCAGAAAAGGAACTGAATTGCCAAATAAAAGAGGTGCCAATTTTTTTGTCTTCCAACAAGTTCTGCTGGTTTTATGAGATCTTTGCAACTCCACTACATCAGAAAAAGTTCTTTCAGCACAGGATGGTCTGTCCATGCTACTACCATTCTAATCCCACCATTAATCATCATTTTATGTTCCAGACACTATTAGGAGTTCAGACACAGCCAAATTCACTCCAGATGTAAAAATAAGCCCTTAATATGAGACTTAAGTAGAATTTAAACAGTACATAAGGCCCTGAATTACCCTCTGCATGGGACTTTAATTCACTTACAGGAAGCTTCTTCCTTATCTGCTTGTCAGAATATATTTCACAAGCCAAAGTACAATAAAACCTGCTGTTAATTTTAAAGGATTCTGTACAAACAAACAGTTGACACCAGGGTGCTGCTGGCTTGATTCCAGGAACCCACAAAACAGAATCAGAGAATCCCAGGATGGTTTGGGTTGGCAGGGATATTAAAGACCACCCAGTCTCACCCCTGCCATGGGCAGGGACACCTTCCACTATCCCAGGTTGTTCCAAGCCCTGTCCCACCAGCTCTCATCACCTTTAGCTTCTTGTGCTTGTTGGTTGGGCTTGCAGAAACCCTCCCTGGGCTCCTGGATTTGTGCCTCGTTTGGGAGCTAATTGTGGTGCCTGTGTGTGGTTTCACTGAAGCCTTAGACCCACGTCCTTGCTCAAAATAGCACAGAGAATAGAAGTTTTATGTCTTTTTAATGTGTGAGTCACATTCTGTCACTTGTGTGTGTCCCTTAAGCTTTTCCTTTCCTTTTTCAGATTTTGCATTTCACTGAAAATCCGAAAAGAGTTTTAACTCTCACAGAAGAAAAGCAATGAAAGCGTTTCTTTGTGATAAAGTCCCATGGCTAAAGCAGAGGTGTTGTCTCCTCCTACAGCTCATGGCTTTGTGACTGGTGTTGGCTTCATGTTGGCCAAGCATCAGCCAATTTTTTTATGCTTCCACCCACATAACCCCTCAAAATGATCCCAGAAACTCCTCCCTGGAAGATTCTTTGTTCATCATACCTATGGAATTCCTGGCCACAACCCATGAGCACTTTATATTTGTCCTGGGCAGGGCCAGGAGTTGGACTTTGACGATCCTTCATCAAAGGGATTTGAGGTCCCTTCCAACCCAGGATATTCTATGATAATCAATAACCTTTTATTATTCTATATTATATTATTCTAGATTATATTATTCTATAACTATTACTCCTTTTATATCACCTCCCCAACATATCCTGTGAGCTCTAAAATTACTCCTAGCTTGAAAACTTAAGGGATAAGGGCTTATCTTTGATTTGGTGTCTGTACAACACGTTTTCCATCCAATCCTGGCATTTTTATGTGCTACAGCAACACCAGAGAAGTGCAGCAGCAATGATGTGCATGGCAGCACAACTTGGACTGCAAGAGAAGCACAGAAGGTTGCATTCTCTCATTATTTTTTGTGCAGGCTCCTAATTAGGAACCTTGATTCCCAGCCTGCTGAAGTCAATGGAAAAGCTCCAATGAGATTAACTGGCTTTGGATGAAGTCCTGACCATCAATCACAGCACGGGCACGAAGCAGGGACAGGACTTGAATCAAAAGGAAGAGGGCACTGACATTTGGGGCTTGGTTTCTTGCTGCTCCATATGACATGGCAGATTGCTTGGGACACCTTGGCATGCAGGATAAGCCTTTGGAAAGGCTCACCTCAGCAAGGCTCCCAGGAGCTCAATGGGAACAGTTTAAAATTCGAGAGGTGTCTTGCAGAGGGGAGGGCTAATAAATCCAGGAGCAGGCAGCTTGTCATTCCTTCTCTCCCTGCTTCCTCTGATGTGCCCAACACTCGCTCTGAGTAGTCAGTAATACTCAGTGAAATCAGGTTTATTGGCTTGTTCCATTGGGAAAGTCTCCAAGCAGAGAGAAAAGCAAGGAAAAGCCCTTTTCTTATGCCTTCCACTGCACTTCCTCTGCTCCCTGCCAGGGTTTCTCTGGGTCAGGTAACACCTGGAAGCCTCTCCTGACTTCTCCTCACTCTGCAATGGGTTCACTTCAGAGAGCAAGGAAAGAAGAAAGGGGGAAAACAAAGGAAAATAAGATAAAGAAGGAAAAATAAAATGTCTTTTTCTTCCCATCATCTGTGCTCGTTCTTCCTTCTCCTCAGATCTCCCTCCTCCTGCTTCACTCCTGTTTTCCATTCCCCTGCCTTCACCCTCAGTGTGGGGGACAAGACAGAAATAACTGGAAACATGGAGAAAAAGGGAAGACTGAAGGTACTTCTGGACAGTCTGAGGCATTTCCTGCCAACCCTTTGGTTGTGAAACTTTTCTTGTGCCAACAGAAGTAGTTTTGCTGGATCACCAAACGTTCCTGTGAGTGCTGATGTTCCTCCTATGGATTCAGTGACATTATTCCAAAGGAATCATGGCCAAATGCCTGGAACTAACACCAGAACCAGAAAAACACCACTGCTGAGAGCAAACAAATGATAAATATATTATTAAAACATTTTCTGCTGCCTCTGAAACTGAGACCACTGTAATCTGAGAATGAGATATTTTTAGCTGGAACACAGAATATTCCTTGCAGCTCTCAGCATTCTCTCAGGAAGGGTCTAATGGTGGGATTTGTCTGCTTAGCACCAAAAATGCCACAGCACTGTGGCCTGAGAGATGAAAACCAATTCTAACCAGCAATCTCAGGGTTTGTAGGAGTTTTCATGTCTTAATATTGAAGTGCAGCCCAAGCCTTGAAAGCAGGCAGGTAAATCTGTACTTTTGATTTCTGTCAATCTATTTGTTAACAAGGAAAGGAGCTGAAGTGATTAATCACATTTAGCAGATGTGGAATCAATTCCATTGGTTCCCTAAGCAAAAGTAGAATTTCATCAAGAGATAAACTTAATTTGTATTCATGTTGACTTACAGCAAAGGTGGCTGAGATAGCTGGAATTGCTCTGACTGCTGATGCCCACACTTCAAGTGCTCTATTTAAATACTAAAATAGGAAATGAACTTCTTTACAAGCACACAGACACTGATAAGATAGAAGGGTTAAGGCATCTCATCAAAGCTGTGCAAAGCTTCTTGTGCTAGAAAAGCAAGAAGGATAAAAACAGAGATACACTTAATCCAGCCTTGAAAAACCAGACTTAAAAAATAAAATAATAGGCAAATTAATATCCCATTGCTATTCACCTGGTTGCATGGCTGTGGAAAGCTGGGAATAGAATAGTAAGTACTGGAATAGCAGAAGGAAAATATAATCTATATGAAACTTGCTTCCAGCATACAAATATCTATTTTCTGTGCATAAAGCAGGTGGTTTGTGGCACTGAGGAGTCTGACAAGGAAAGCTTCCTTTTGCCTGTGCTACTCATCTCTTTGACTTCCACACAGGGAGAGGCTTTTTCAGACACTGAGGATGGGTTTCCTTCCCCCAGCTTTGTTCATCTAAAACTTTGGAGTCTCATTTGAGATGGAGGCACCTGCCAAGTAAATAACTCCCTTAGGCTGTATATTGACTTCAGCTAAAGAGAAGTTAAGTGACATCCATCTCCTTCTTTGTTAGCAGACTAGTGCAAATTGTGAAATTTTCCATCCATTTTGTCCTGATTCCTCCCAGAATTTTTTTTTATTATTATTTATTTCTAGAGATAATGGATATTCTGGAAGCTGAACCACCAGCTTTGACATTCTGGTAATTGAAATGTTTCACTGAAGTTTCCTGAACTGCCCTGACACATTTCTTCTCAAATTGGCTCGAGCTCAAATGCTGTTTTACAGACAATATATTGGGTATGTTGTATTTGATCAGTGGATTGAGGACTTCTGGTTACTAAATAATTACAGAATCACAGAATATCCTGAGCTGGAAGGGACCCCCAGGGATCATCAATTCCAACTCCTGCCCTGCACAGACACCCCAACAATCCCATCCTGTCCCTGAGTGTTGTCCCAACCCTCCTGGAGCTCTGGCAGCCTTGGGAAGTGCCCATTCCCTGGGGGAGCCTGGGCAGTGCCCACCCACCCTGTGGGGGAAGAACCTTTTCCTGAGCTCCAACCTCCCCCTGCCCTGACACAACTCCAGCCATTCCCTGGGTTCTGTCCCTGGTCCTCACAGAGCAGAGATTGGAGCTGCCTTAAGGAGGAATTATCTTTATTTTTTAACTCCCCGTTTGTCTAATTCCATCCACAGACAAAACCCAGGATTTTTTCCCCCCAAATAACAAATAACAACAACAAAACCACCACCAACAAAAATTAAACTGTGTTAAAACACTCATGGATTTGGAATCTGGCTGTAACAAGAAAGGCAGAAGCAGATGGTGGCCAAGAATGGCCAGAAGGTTGTAGGAAAATGGTCCTTCCAGGGCTGTGAACAGACCAAAGCCTTCAATTAATGGAACTTTCTGGATCCTTGTGTTTCACCCGGGAGCAGGAGAACCCTCCTGAGTCTGAGGCTCCAAGGGGCACCTCAAAGAATTCAAAAACTACCAGATCATTCCCCTCCCCAGGCACAACATCTGCTCAGTTCTCTCTGCAGAAGATTGGCTGCAGAATTCGTTTTTCTGCCGAAGGTTTTTGAGAGACAACTTTTCATTTTGGTGCTCAATCATTCTGCCCTCTTTCCTTTGAGTAATGGCAATAATCTGAGTGTAAAACACCAAACCCGAGTGTGCCAAGGAAAGAGAATTCACCACATAGAGCAGCTTTATTTATGGAAGAGAATCTCTTCTCATCCTTCACAGAAATGGGACTGAACTGTGTCCTACAAGCAAGTCTGGGAGCCAACAAATATTGAGCATATTTTATTGATTCCCTAAACGTACTTCTTGCCCGGTCTCCAAAAAAACAATTTAAATTATGAATATTTGCTTATTACTGATTATTAATGCATGGAAAGTGCTGTATATGAGTAATGCATTCTTTGAGCCCACCTCATTTCTCAGCTTTCCCTCAGCAATCCTCATTTAAATTCCGAGTGAAGTGAATCACATATGTTTATGTGCATTCCCTGCAGAGCCTGGGGATCTCAGCTCGTGCTGAGGGAATGGCACCTCTCCCTGGGAAAGCAAAACGAGGCCCAATTCCCATTTATTAAACTGCTTCAATCAAAAAGACTTTTTGTAAACTAAGTTTTCCATCAGGGTCCTGCTCCTGAATTCACTGAAGGAGATAAGACACGTTTGTGATGAGAACAGTGTCTAGACTTGAAAATTTGTTTTATTTAATATATGAATCGTTCCCTTCTACTCTTTCTTTTCCTCAGTGGACACCAGATGATGGAAGTGAGAAGTGAGATGAAAAAAAGTCCCTTTGCACGTACTGAGAATCTGACACACATGAAAATAGCTGATGTCTGTGTCAGACTCCACAGGGAGGGATTTTGGAGCATGAAGCTCATTGTTTGTTGCATTTCATTTCTACATTGAGCTGAAACCCAGAGCACGGGCCAGGAAAAGTCGTTTATTCAGTAAAAAGGCAAATAAAACCTTTTCAAAGAGTTGCCCATTGGAGAAATGGCATTGCTCCTGAAAACCCACCAGACTTTGACCCAAAGAAGGGGGTTAATGACCAAAAAAAGGGGGTTAATTACCCAAAAAAGCACCTGGAATTGTTCTGGCAAAAGATCCAGATGAGCTGATTGGGAATCACTTGGGAGAAGGAGCAGGAAAACCAGCCAGGATTAGCCAATTAATTTGGATTTCTCCTTGATTCCTGCAGCTGATAACCTTGAATTCCCTCTCTAAGCTGGCCAGCAGCATGGAGCAGGGATAAATCCCAGTACTCAGGGGATGAACCATATCAATAAGGGTAAAATGAAGCTATTCCTGAAAATTTTGAACTAAAACACTCCATAGAGAGGGACATTAAATCTAGGAAATGTAAGCAGGCCTGGCATTGGTATCGTCAGGCTTTGTTTTACCATCCAATGCAAAAAATTATTTATTTTGGCATTTTCTTCAAATGCAATGAAGTATTTTACAGAAATGAAGCTGTAGAAAATCTGGGCAATAATGTGTTTGGGCTGCAGAGAAGTGGGAGAGACAAGTGGGGCTGGAGGAAACTGCTCTGAAAAGAGGACTGAGGGCTGAGCACCTTCACTGCTGAACTCTGGTAAGAAATGCAGAAAATGACACTTCAAGAAATTTTAAGGTATTTTTTCATTTCCCAAGGGCACAAATACAGCAGCTTCATAAACTTAAAAATATTTGATGAAAGAGGAAATCAAATAAAGCCATTATTTAATAGTGCTTTCATTAATTGGATAATCTATTCGTCAATGTTTTCCTATTTAGCAAATTTCTCTTTACACACTTGCAAACTGAATTTAATACAAAACAGAGTTCTTCTGTCATATTAAGAGCTCAGCTGATCAAGGAGAGCAGTCACCACATGTTCAGGACTATCAGGAATAAATTCTTATCATGAGTGAAAGGAAGGAGGAAAAAAGAAAGAATATTCTTCCCCCTTCAGGTGGAATAGGTTCAGTTGCACTATTTCTGTAAGAAAAGATTGAATTTGTCTAAATCATTCCAAGGAAGTTACATGATCTGACTTATTTAGCAGTGTGTCCATCAAAATTTGACTGTCAGAACCATAAGGGATTGATATTTCCTTTTTTTAGCACCTATAACCCAAGGAAATATAAAAAAAAAAGGCTACTAAAGAGTTCAGAAAGGTTCTAATTGCAGCACAATAAAGTGGCAGCAGAAATAAGGGCAGCTTTGGTTAATATAGTTAATCTGTATGTGACATGTCAGGGTTTAATTATATATATGAGAAAGGCAGAGCAGGTTCCTTCTCTTTTTTATGACCAAAAATACGTGTAAATTTAGCACTTTAATTAACCATGTCCTTTAGAGCCACACAAACCCTGATTTCATTTTGTTTTCTGTCACAGATCGTTGCAATAACACTGTAGAGATAATTTATTTCCCCTTCTTTTAAACCACAGCATTAGCTATTTTGTCATTTAATAATCAAAAAAGCCTCATAAATTCCACTTTGCACCAGTGGCCACACTGGTAATAATGTTTTTGCACACAGAGAGTTTAAACACTGTTTCCCTTTGTAAATCCTGCTCCTGGTGTTTATTCCTGCAGAGCAGCAGGAGCCTTCTGGGATGCTCAGAAATTACAGTGTGCTTAGAATTATTGTGGGGAAATTAATACAGAAGCACAAGTAAATACTGGGTGTAGTGTGTAAATATTTTTTTAAAGTAAATCAGATGGGGAATATCAGAGTACTGGGGATCTAGGCTTAGTTCAGCCTCTTGAATAGACCATACAGTCAAAATACAAATGAAGAGTTGACTAAACACTGGTTAGAAAAGCAGCATCATGAGCAGTGAAAATGAAAATAAAACTGCCACTTCTGAAAGAGGAAAAACCATTGGGAAGTTCTCCACGCCCATGGCAAGGATTGCTCAGCCAATTTTTTCTGTTCCATTGCCAGCATTGATGTAAAATTCTTCTCAGATTCCCATTTTCTTTCATAAATATTCCTCTGATTTACTTTTCTCTGTACTTTGCCTCACTGCAGCGTGGCAGAAGGGAAGATTTCTTTGTGTCACAGTTTTGAATAATGTTTTAGTGAATTAAAATAATTTCAAGTCTTACGTGACCCAAACTAACCCCCCTGAGCAACCAGTCCTGTGTGTAAAACGTGGTGTGCAGCTCCCAGAGCTTTATGAATAACTCATTATCACTTTCAAAGCCTGACAAGAGAGAATTGCTGTTACATTTGTGAACTGAAAGAGATGCTGAGAAAGATTCTCAGGCATTCCCAGCAGTTCTTAAACTCTGTTGCCCGTTTCATCCATGTCTACATTTGATGCACCCTCAGGGTTGGATGTTGTGTGTAATATTCACAATTTATGTCAGTAACCCCCTTTGATTTTAATATTTTACCATTTATTTGACATAAACATGGAATTATAGAGTCTTAAAACATCCTGAGCTGGAAGGGAGCCCCAAGGATTATCGAGTGCAGCTCCTGGCCCTGCAGAGAACACCCAAGTGGGGTTTGGGGGTACCTTTTGTTCTGCTGCAGAACCTCTGAGCCCTTTCTCCAGGTGGTAACAGCTCTGGGAGAAGCACTGGGTTTACAACCAATTGTAACTTCACCTCCGACTTGAACAACAGACATTTTCTTCACGGGATTTTTGGAAAAATCGGGGGCTGCAGCTAAAAATAAAGAAGGAAGAAGAAAGAAAGCTGAACAATATTCAGGTACTTAATGAACTGGCTAAATTCTCTGACTTACACAGCAGGTGAATTCAATAATTCATTTGTTTTTGGGGTTTCTGCAAAATACATGTAAATCTGCCATAAAAAATTTATTTAAGTACCAAAGAATGACATTAATTGTGTCTTATTTATTATCTTCATTTGTGCTGTTTCTAAATTCTCTGCTAGAAACTGCCTGACCACCTTTCCTGGAGATTGGGAGAACAGCTCTATAAACATCACATTCCTGGTACAGACCCCTGTATCCATCTGCACAGAGTATTCCATTACAAA
Source organism: Calyptomena viridis (assembly GCA_013390005.1). Classification (NCBI taxonomy): domain Eukaryota; kingdom Metazoa; phylum Chordata; class Aves; order Passeriformes; family Eurylaimidae; genus Calyptomena; species Calyptomena viridis. The sequence continues at coordinate 82,367 of WEIV01008410.1, forward strand.
CACAGTTTTCCAAAGATTTTTTTGTTCATAAACCCGGTTTCTGAAATTACATTTATTTTTTCCAGTAGTTTCTGTGAATTTGGAGAAGGAGAAAACACAAGACCTGAGCAACAGTTGTGTGTTCTTAAAGTTTGTATTTCACTGGTTTCACTAATACTTGGCTGTTGAGCAAACTTTATATTTGGATATCTAGAACTGAATAGCTCTATAATATAAGAACAAATTCCATTTTATGTGCAAACATTAATGAGATTCCTTGTTACATGTTATTTGTTTATATACATATTTGCCATATGCTCTTTGTTTATAGCTAAAACTATTTTCCCCACTTTCTAAAATGACTTTTAAACCTGCAGAATAACTATTAATAACTCCAAATCAGCTAAAACCAACATTTCTTAGACTTGTGTGCGTGTGCTAAAAAAAGACCACACGTGGACTAGATCATGAAATTAAACTAAAAAACCTACATTTGTATGTGGGTGAAGAACAAACAGCAAAAAAATATCAACAGGCTTGAAGTGCAAGGTGGAATTCCATCTATTCTTAGATTCAGATTTTTTCAGAGTGTCCTTTTTACTCAGTACCTGCTCATTTTAGTGACATTTACTCACCCATCACCCTCAGCTCAGCATTGGCATAAATTGTATTGTATTTGTTTTCTGCCACACACTGATAGAGGCCAGAGTCTGACATATTCAGCACAGGTATGATAAGAGTCCCATTTTCTATTTGAATCCTTTCCTGACAAAAGAAAAACAAGGCAAAACATTGACAGAGCCCATGAGTGTAAAAACCTAAATTTTTTTTAGCATCACACACAAAATTCAGAAGGAAGAATGTGGTTTTCTTGGAAGGAATGTGGATAAATACATTAGAAATACGATGTGAACTGATGGTGGTTGTGTTTTCAGCCCTTTCAGCTCTTCAAACTCTTCCAGAAATCCAAGCACACGTTGCAATAATTGCTGTGGGCAGCTTTGCCCAGATGTTCCAGCTGTGCCATGTGTTTCCCTGCACTGCTGAGCTGGGAACCTGTGGTTCTTCAGCACAAAGGTGCCACAGAAGGAGCGACCTCAGGGCAGGTACAGCTGCTCCACACTTCCAAAGAGCTCCCAAAAACTGCATCCTATCCCTGGCTGGGAGCACCCTCCTCATCCCACCAGATAAACCTGCTGAGGATCAGAAAAGTTCCACAGGACACCGAGGTGCTCCAATAACAGGGACATTCCAAATGCCATCAGGCCACAGGAAAATGAGCCACTGGAAAAGCTCCACGGAAAGGCAACGCCTCAATTCCAATTGGAATCCCACAGGCAGCTGCTCAGAGCACAAGGAGGGAGAATTCTCCTGGCCTGGATTTTTATACACACTTTCTTTCCTTGGTGCAATTCTGCTGAAATAGAGGGAACTGCACAGCAGGTAATTTTGGAGTTTGGTGTATTAAAAGAAGTTTTATTTTCTCTATTTTAGAAAACAGAAGAAAGCCTGTTTTGTGCTACAATTGTAACTTAAAGCTAAATATTTTGTGATTTTGCAATTACTACCCTCTGGGGACAATAAAAGCTCTACAGCAAAGTGTAGATCTGAAAAGGAAAAAGAATCTTTCCCAAAACAGATGAGTTTGGAAGAAACCCACAGGGAATATAAATTCCATCACCAAGTGCAAGCCTGAACAACAGATTTTACTGGTATGATTATGCTACTCCTTTAGTCTGGCTCCTCTGCCTCTGGAGCAGGAATGGAAGAATATGGAGTGTATTTTTAGACCTTCAGTGCAGTCTTTGATGAACAGCTACAAGCCTCTCAAATGTCTTTGTGAACAACTAAACATATGTCAGATCTCATTCCATGCCATGGGCAGGGACCCCTCCCACTATCCCAGGTGGCTCCAACCTGGCCTTGGACACTTCCAGGGATGGGGCAGCCACAGCTTCTCTGGGCACCCTGTGCCAGGGCCTCCCCACCCTCCCAGCCAGGAATTCCTTCCCAATATCCCACCTAACCCTGCCCTCTGGCAGTGAGAAGCCATTCCCCCTTGTCCTGTCACTCCAGGCTCTTGGAAATGTTCTCTCTCCATGTTTCCTGCAGATTCCATTCAGGTCCTGGAAGGCCACAATCAGGTCACCCCAAAGCTTCCCCTTTCCAGCTGAACAATCCCAATTCTCCCAGCTTTTCCTCAGAGCAGAGCTGCTCCATCCCTCTGAGCATCCTGCTGCCTCCTCCAGCAGCTCCCTGTCTTTCTGCTGTTGTTCCCAGGGCTGGAGCAGCTCTGCAGGTGGGGTCTCACCTGAGGGGACAGAGGGGCAGAATCTCCCCTGCCCTGCTGGGGTCAGCCCAGGACATGGGGGGTTTCAGGGCTGGCTCATGTCCCCCTCCCACCCCCAGCACCTCCAAGTCCATCTCCCAGGGCTGCTCCATCTGCTCATCCCCCAGTCTCCCTGAGCTCACACATATGGCAATTCCACAACCCACTGGGGGGATTTCTCTGTCCCTTGCCAGGGGAAAGCCCCCTCTTGAGCCCTGGAGTGTTTCCAACACTCCAGCTTTTCCTTGGAGGTGTCCCAACCTCAAACTGACCCAGCCCAGCCTTGTTTAGCTTGGAAATGAGAGCACAGCCTGGAGCTTCGTGGCTGGTGTGTGGCAAACTAATTACCAATTACATCACTTAGCCACTGATCATGGTTTTTTGAGGCTCTAACTCCAAATATCTTCTGCATTCTTAGTTTTACCTCCAGGCTTTTTGCTATCCTCTCAATGCCTTCTATTTTTACAACCATCCTTTGAATATAAACCCCCCTCTGAAGCAACACTCCTGTTCCATACACATCCCAAATTCCCCACCGTTCCCTGCTGGCTCCTTTGAGCTGTGCATTCAAAGGGAAGAATAAAGCACACCGTGTACACAAGCAGGAATAATGCTGGGATAACCAGTGAGGTGGTTGGGCTGAAAGGTTTGACAAAAAATAAACAATATGCTCAGAATCAGCCCCAAGGTGCAAAGCATCTGGAGTTATTCTTCCTGGGAGAATTCCAACAAGCAGGGTGCTGTGACCAACTGAATATTTTATTACCCCTCCCTTGTCCTTTCACCTCCAAACTGTCCATTTTGTCCACTGAGCAATAACATCCAGCATTTTGTTGCCTGAAATGTTGCATTTACAGCACACTGGTTGGAAATGTGTCCATAGAGCATTTTATTCTTTTTCATTGAAACGATGCAGTTGAAGAGTGACACATTCTAAGCTTTGCTCTTTCAAAGAGGGAGAAACCAGAGAGTCTTGCTTAGAAAGGGCTGACAATGAGCAGAATGATCAGACTCAGGAAAACTGCAATCCAAGTAAATCCTGGCTATTTTCCTCAGATGCAGCTTGGGTCTGTTTAGGACTAATCCAGTAGAAACTCCTGTGGAAGGTTGGACCCCACTCCAACTTCTTCAAAACTGCTACTAAATCAAACAAGTGCTGGTTCTGCAACCCAGCAGGTGCTAATTTGCCCCATATGTTCTGGAAATTATCCTGTATCTGTTCTCGTTAGACGGGAATGAATCACAGGATTCTTTTTTTCCAACCGACTAAAAATGCGCTACAGAAAATTCCAGTTGTTTTATGCCCTGGAGAGGCTGGATGGATGCTCAATAAGGAAAGGAAAACTTGGCCTCAGCAGAATGCAGGCCCAGCCATTGTCACACAAGTCATTTTCCACGGGATTGCCAAAAACTGAGGATTGGAGGATGGATGTGCCAAAGCCTGGCCACCACAGAAATATAATTATTCTGCCTGGAAGCTGAGTTCTCAAAGACCTTAATTAAGTATTTGATCATGTTTCTTAAGTGTTTGAGCTCCAATTGACTTCCCCTCTCCTTCCACACTCCACTAATTCCCTTTCCACTTAGTCCTTTTGCTTTTAAGTGAGATTTTGCATTTATTCATCTTTTCCTTATAACTTTAGATGGCTTTCTTTAGTCTATTATCCCTCTGCACAGCACCAGGAAATACTCCCCTTAATATTAACTGATTTCCAGAGCCGACTGATTAATGAATTAAAGGATTAACAGCATGGGAACAGCCACCCTGCATCAGACCAAAGGTCTGCCCAGCTACAGATCAAGAGCAGAAACAGAAGAAAAGTGCAATTTTAATGCTGATCATTTTGCAATTCCAGCTCTGAAATCCTCTTCCAGTCAGCTGGCATCCTACCAGTTCCCCCAAATTGCAGATTATGTCTAAAAATGTTTCTTTCACTCTTTTTTCACCAAATATATTTGATATTTTTAGCCTACTGCCATATCTTGTAGCAATTAGATGCTCTGGAAGAGAAACCACGTGAAGAAATTGGGGTTTCTCTCTCTATAATCTGCAATATGTGCTATTATATTTAATTTATTAATCTTTACCTATTTTTTAAAAACTTAATTAATGTTTTGTGAAACGAATGTTATGACCAAATCATGAATAAAAGATGAAAATCATGAGGAAGAAAGCAAACAAAACAAAGGAACCTTACCTCTGACACAAGGGGCTCACCATTTTTTAACCAACTGTAGGAAGGGCTTGGTGTTCCTTTTGCCTTACATTCCCAAAATAAACTGTCATAGAGAGACACAAAGGCATTTTGGAGTTTTTTATCCCATTCAGGAGGTGCTGAAAAGAATATCCAAATCATTTTAAGCGGGAGAAAAGTGATTTTGCTTGAGGTGTGTTGCCATTAATTAATGAACTGAGCAAGGCTAATTAATATCTGTCCAACACCTTATTATGCTTTAATGGAATTCTGCACAATTCCCTGGCATTAAACTTCAGGAAAAGCTTGGGAAGATGTTAGAGATCGAGTGACCAGTGGCAGGGAGTTTGGTTAAGAAATTACCCATTTTTAGGGCTAAAATTTGCAGAAACAGTGATTTTAACAGCCTGAAATTCAGGATGTGCTTATTGAAAGCACAGATCTCTGATTTCTGAAAAAAACCCAATCTTTCTCTAAAGATATTTGAATATTTGTACTAGAAATACACCTAAATCTTTTGTCAGTAGCTAAAATAAATCATGAATTGTAACAGTTCCCTCCCTGTTTACCCACATTCCTGAAACAAGAGGCTCAGACCACGAGTTATTTGGTTGTAATTTACAACACAAATACTACACAAAGGAATTAAGGGCTACTCAGAGGAGAAAAACACCTCCTGGACACTCCTGGAACATTGGCATTGATTCATTGAGGAGCAAAAGGAATCAAATCCAAGCTCTGTAAACACCTGAGAGCCAAGGAATTATCTGGGCTGAGCAGGAATTATCTCATGGCACACTGACATTTAGAAGAGTTGTCAAGAGAAAGGTGAATATGAGACCCAGGGAGAATAATTAACATCCTCCTAAATTTAAATTAGACCAAAGGCAAAGGCAAGTGAGAGGCATCCCTCTGCCTCTGGCACAAGGCTGGGCTGGAACATCCCATGGGAAGTTTTTGCCTGGTTATTAAATCATAATCAGTCAGGGCAGGGGGAGGTTGGATCTCAGGGAAAGGTTCTTCCCCCACAGGGTGGGTGGGCACTGCCCAGGCTCCCCAGGGAATGGGCACTTCCCAAGGCTGCCAGAGCTCCAGGAGGGTTGGGACAACACTCAGGGACAGGCTGGGATTGTTGGGGTGTCTTTGCAAGGCCAGGAGTTGGAATTGGTGATTCCTGTGGGTCCCTTCAAACTCAGGCTATTCTCTGATCCTGTTCTATAATTAATACATATGCACACAAATACGTGAGGTATTTACTTCACAGAGTCATTTCATTTTAGGAAGAGAACCATAGAATCCCAGACTGATTTGGGTTGGAAGGACCTCAAAGCCCATCCAGTGCCACCCCTGCCATGGGCAGAGACACCTCCCACTATCCCAGATTCCAACCTGGCCTTGGACACTTCCAGGGATGGGGCAGCCACAGCTTCTCTGGGCACCCTGTGCCAGGGCCTTACACCCTCCCAGCCAGGAATTCCTTCCCAATATCCCATCTCTCCCTGCCCTCTGGCACTGGGAAGCCATTCCCTGTGTCCTGTCCCTCCACCCCTTGTCCCAAATCCCTCTCCAGCTCCTCTGGAGCCCCTTTAGGCTCTGGAAGTTGCTCTGAGGCCCTATAAGGATGAGCTCACCAAGCGTAACAGTAATTCTAATTACATGTAATTTTTATTACTCTCAGAGCCCAAAGCACAGGCTGGAGGTGTCACACACAAAGCAGCAGAGATTGTCCAGGAATGAAACCCTTTTCCCTGGAGACAAGCTGCCAACAGAGGAAAAACACCCCAGCACAGAAATGAAGCAAGAGAAAATCAATTATGTATTTAATAAACCAACCCACCCCTAATAGGACGAGAAAATCTCATGCAAAATCTTCATGAGTCCTGTTTATATATTTCATAATGAACAGCTATTAATTAATGTACAAAGCACATTTAATAAGCACATTGTTTTAGATTGAATTAACTGATCATAATTTTGTAATTGCCTGTGCTGTTATCAATCACATCCAGGTAATCTACTGAACTGAATTTTAATGGAACTGCTTGATGGGTGTTGGGAAGAAATTAGTGTGCAATGAGAGCAAAAATAACCCCCTAAAAGCAAAGAAATAATTAAATATAAGCACCAGACTATTCTATTCCTGGCATATATCTTGATGTTGGCCATGGCTGCAGGAGGCTGGTGGCTTATTAGCAAAGGCTGCACCTCTTCATTAGAAGAGATTTACTCTAAAAAAAAAAGGAAAAATACTTGCCAAAGTCTTCCCAACAGATGTTAATTGTAGGCTCAGTCTCTCTTTATGTAATTTTTTTCCTCAGAGTTAAGGTTAATTTTTTTCCTTCTCCTTTGAAAGATTTATGAGGTAAAAGAAAAAAAATCTCTCCTCTTATTGCTTTCCCTGGATACCAACAATGGGATTAAAGAACATCAAATTCACCTTGGCTATGAGGGACCATCACGAGTGACTGGGGTCACAGGAAATTAATGCACATGGGGAGGGAAAAGGGAAGGGAGAACAGTTTCCCAGGTGTACTATTTTCCATTTTAAGGGGAGAACAGTTTCCCAAATATATTATTCTCCTCTTCTAGCCATCAGGAAGGAGAGGAAGGAAGGGAATGAGTTTTCCCTCCTTGTCTTCATCTGTTTGTGGAGCTGAGCTGGAATAGGAGGTGAAATAACCTTCCACTGCCATGAACCAAAATCTCCTGAATCCTCCTCTGATCCACAACTGGGACAGCCCAGTCTCTCCTCCCCTGCTTTTAATATTTCATTTAAATGTACCAGGGCTTCCTTTCTCCCTTTTATTAACCTTTCCAACTTCCCCACAGCACAGTCCATATTTCCAATCTGAGTTTTAATGCAAAAGATCTTGATTTGCTGAAGCTGTAATTCAGTGAAGGTCACTCCAATCAGTTTTTAATCAGTTTAACCTGACCTGCATTTTATCCCTCCAGTGAGGGGCTAATAGACTTCATCTGCAAAATACAGCTCAACACCATCATGCTCTTTAAAGATAATCAAAATAAAATTAATCTGCTTACCATAGACAAATAATTGACCTCTTGCAATGTTTATTCCTCGACTGTTCCCTGCAATACACTCATAAGAACCTTCATCTTCTTGCTGAACATCAGGGATTTCCAGAACTCCTTTGATTTTGTTGGGTTTGATTTTCTTTGTCAAGGAGTTTCCATCAGACCTCTTCCAGCTAATGCTTGGGACAGGACTAAATAATTAGATTTCATTAGAAAAGAAAGAGAGAACACTTATTACAACAGAAAAAAGAATGTAAAATGCTTTCACAAAGTAATAATATTAAAAAAAAGAAATCATTTTTGTCTCAGCAAAATTTATAGGTCCAAGATGTTCTAACCTGTCTGATTTATTTAGGAGCACAAGCCTCACAGTGGGTTTCTCCACAAATCTTATCATAGAACCATTAAGGTTGGGAAAGACCTCCAAGATCATCAAGTCCAACCTTTGACAACACCCCCATTGCCAATAAATGAAATCACAAAGTGCCCCAACCACTCGTTTTTTGAACACTTCCAGGGATGGCAACTCCCCCACTTCCCTGGGCAGCCTGTTCCAACACTTCATCACTCTTCCTGTGCTGTAATTTTCCCTAATATCCAACCTGAACCTCTCCTGGTGCCATAATCCTGTCACGTTTCCCAAGAAAAGAGCCTGGGAACCTCCTGTGAGGTGTTTCCAGTGGGAGAAGGTCTCCCCTGAGCCTTCTTTTCTGCAGACTAACCTCGCACGACATTATTCATGCTGCATTTCTGTAAAGCAAGATAGTTATTTCTAAAGCAAGATACTTTTAGTTATTTAAAAGGAACACAGCTCCAGACTAGGTCTATCTCATGACAGAGCTGCTCCAGGCAGGAAAACAGCCAGAGGAGCTTTGCAGCCTTGTCTTGGATTGATCCAGACTGTCGAGGACACCAAGAGGAGCGTGGCTGGCTCTTAAAATCCACTGCATATTAAACAGAGGGTGAACAGCTCCTGTGGAACAGCAGCCTGCAGGATGCCAGGAGCATTTAACTACTTCCTTTAAAGGCATGTCTTCTGGATTTTTTTGTATAACAAAGAGATTAAAGGGAACTAAGAGCCATATGGGAGAAGGAAACAATAATTAGGTGAATTCATACATGCTCTGCTACTTGGCAGAGCTTCCTCTCAGTAGTTCCTGTTCTCTGAGCCACTCAGTTTCTCTCTTGGTTTCTATTCCTGACTGAGGGAAGTCTGTGCTGACACCAAGGCCAGAGGCAGAGCTCGGTGGGAAAGGCCCCTTCTGTCAAGTTGTCAAGTCAAGTTTACAAGGTCTGAGCTGAAGACACTGCCCTGTTTTCCTCCTCCACACCACAGACTAATAATGACGTCCTTGGGGATGGTTCAAGGCAAGCTGGGCTCATTTTTGGCCAAACACGAGGGGATTTGGAACACACTCGCTCTGAATTTCAGCTGTGGCAGGAGGAGAAAACCCTCAGAGTTTGGTTCAGCAGCTTTGCTGTGTTAAAGGCACAATTGCAATAGTTACCAGCACTTTGGTTTCCTGCCAGGGGTTCTTGGATTGAGTGCCCCAGTTTTGTCAGGAGAAGGAATTCCTCAGTCAGGGCAGCAGCTCCTCATTCACCTGAGCTATAGATTAAAGATCCACAGCTCATCCACGTGCCACCAGCCATGGGATGGATCTTCTCTGGACAAAATCTGCATTTCTTCCTTATTATCACAGAGTTCCCAGCAGATTCAGTCACTATATTTTGAGAAAGCAGTTGGGGGGGGGCTGATTTCACCTTTTTCTGGTGCTATTTTACATCTTTATAGCCAAATCTCTTACAGCAACCCTTACTACAGAGATTATGTGAAACCTTAGGTGAAACTCACGTGAAACCTTTCAAGGTTAAAAAAAAAGACTCAATTGAATTTAAATTTCAAATTTACTTTCATTAAATTGGGTTTTGGAACAAATTATCTACTTAGAAATTGATGCTTTAAGCAGTGAAACTGTCTTTTAGGTATAGGGAAATATATATAAAATCTAAATCAATAAATACAGCCTTGTGAATTTTGGTAGGATTATGGTCCACAATCATATTGCTTTGAAGGTCAGGATCTGACATTGTTACACCAGTGTCTTCCTTTGCAGATTTGGGATGGTCCTGCAGCTGGTGGATCCTTTTTCATTTAGCCACCACCAATAATCAGATTAAAACAGGCTAAAAACTTTTGGAATATATAAAGAAACAATGAGTGCACTTCTCAAATTTATTACACTTCATAGACAAAGTCTGACTTTCACCTGAGTAAATAAGAAAACACTGCATAAATATGAGGGTGTCTTTGTACATAAATCTGCAGTTTATTTGAAACCTTCAGAGCATCTTGGAGTACTAATTTAATTTATATCCCACCATACAGGCAGCAGAATCACAAAACCATAAGTTACTAACTCAGAGAGAAAAGGCAATGGAAAATATTTTGTGGTTGCTGACAAGTCTTGTCAGAGTGAACATGAAATTAATTTGTCTGCAGCATTAGAACCCACACTGGGCTGAAGGTTCCACCTTTTTGCAGCACAGATGATGCATTGAGACTGTGCCTCAGCCTTTGTCCTGTGCATCTGGGGGCTCTTAAAAATGAAATTAAATCTCCAGTTTCAGTAATGAAGCCCATGTTAGTCACACAAATGAGACAGAGCTGAGCTTTGAAAGCTGCTCTGCTGCCACAGGGAAGGATTGGGATTCAGGGAACATCATAATTAAAGCATTCAATTTTGAATCATCCTAAAGTATTAAGTGGAAAACAGCAAAGTTTTGTGAAACCTTCACAAAGCACTCACCCCAGCTCTGTAAGAGGGGATCTGCTCATCCCTGAAAGCACAAATCTCCAGGAATTAGTTTTTCTGGAATTTGGGCTGAAAACAGCAAATTTCACTTGTGGTGGCAAAAGTCATTCTCAGATACATGATTTTAGAACCCCGTAATTTTAGAATCCCATAATCGACCCTTTTATAGCATCTTATATAAACAACTTGAGAATATAGCAGAGGTGGAACCTGATATATTTATGTACATTTAATAAAGATTATTGGAACCCCCTAGGAGCCCTGTGATTATTTCCTTATACCAGCAACCACTAGAAAAACCCTTCCATGAATATATTTACAGGAATAGGTGGGGTCTTCCCATGAAAAATGATTATTCTGGGCTGAAAGAAATCCTGTTTTATACTACTCACATATGTTTTTTACAACCTTTGCTGGCAATGGCCCATCTGCAGGGATTTTGAACAGATTATTTCCCCACTTTTGAGAAGGGAATGAAAATGTAAACCACAGGCATAGTTTAATAAATATGTGCATCAGACATGACTACTGTGCTTCTTTTCATTCCAGGAACTATTTTTATTTGTGCAACAGAAAAAATAAAAGAAGATATTTTGGGTTAAATCTACTGATAGAAACACAGTAACTCAACAGAACATAATTCTTTCCACAGTGCTCAATTCCCTGAAAGACAGGGAACAATAATTTGGATATATGGCATGATTAATACAGCTTGATCCAAAACAGGATTTTTAATACTGGCAGAATATTAAACACTGTCAACATAATGAATATTGGTGCAGAACACAAAGTCTCATCTCTTCTATTAAACTGCCACAAGCTGCAGCATTTGAAATAGTGAAGTTACTATTTCATAGTTCAGTTTTCCCTCTTGTAAAATATTAGATAGAAGGTGCATTTTTTGCCTGTTTAGATTCATCAGGTACTTGCACTCAAATTACAGAATATTATAGCCAATTATATTTCCATCAGGTGAGGACTAATTTCCTTTTCAAAATCTGAACAATCTGTGGTGTCTGTTCTACAAAATAAGCTTCAAAGTCAAGAAGTGCCCTAAACACGTTGGTCCTTTTGGGGTCCAGCCCTCCAAACCCTCTTCCCAGCCATAAATACTGACTTTTGACACCCTGACATTTCTTTTTCTCAAAACAAGAATTTACAGGGCTATTCTCAAGTTGTTTATATAAGATGCTATAAAAGGGTCGATTATGGGATTCTAAAATTACGGGGTTCTAAAATCATGTATCTGAGAATGACTTTTGCCACCACAAGTGAAATTTGCTGTTTTCAGCCCAAATTCCAGAAAAACTAATTCCTGGAGATTTGTGCTAATTTCTCAAAAGAAGAATTTACAGGGCTATAAGACCATTTGTAAAAATCACTGATGAAATTTTAATGGGAAATGCAGAAAGAGCTTTGCAGCAGAGACACTCCAGGGTGTCCCCCAGCCTGGCTGAAGGAACACATCTCAATGACTTTCAGTTCCCTCAGGTAAAAAAAAAGGCACTTTTAAGAAGTTTTAAACTCAGCCACAAGTCTGGCCTTTTGTACCTGTATTTTGAACGTGGAAGTGCCTTTTGAGCAAAGTCCAATTGGTATGATTTGCTGTTCCATATAGAAAAGAGATGCTATTTCTCTAAATACCATAAAACTACTCTCATTTAAGACTTTTGGAGACCAAAACCCCAGCAGGTTGTCTATAATCTGCCTTTGATGTGAAAGATTTCTGTTATTCGTGGAACACAGGCAGCAGCAGCCACAGCATTGTCTGCAGCACTGGACTAACAGTATGAATATAGAAAATTATGGATAATGGGGAAGCAGTTCTGAAATCCAAGTGAGATAATAACCCTTAGTGCTCGTGGCAGATCAGAAGTACAGCTCAACAAATGTTGGGCTGAATTGATTTTTACATAAACACACCATAGTAGGGGCCAGTTTTAGTGGAATTTCAGCATCTAAAGGGGCAGTTGGTCCTGCTGCTGCATTTCTGTGTGTCTGACTGCAATTGGAAACAGCTGGAAGTAAGAAATTCCAGCTTTCCACAATGCCACTAATCACTACATACCTTTAAAAATCTGGCCTTATCTAATAAGTTACAAGTATTTCACCTGCAATTTGTTTCTCTTGCTTTATTCGCATATAAATTATTCTGAAATGGAGTTTTTGCACTGATTGTTGGTGCAAATGTGGCTCAAGACTCTGTTCAGAGAGAAAAAATCAGACTGGAGGGTGTACAGTTCTGTATGAGACGTGTAACCTATGAAAATAAAATTTAGGAGGACAAATTCCCCAGTGATGCCACTAAAGAGCCTCTGCTCACAAACAGCACCTCAAACACACGGTGCACACCAGCTTTTGATACAGAAGAGTTTGTGGATAATGGATTTTGGCTCATGAATCACTGAAATTTAGGCAGCATAACTCCAGGGAAGTATGGCAGCACTGCTTGCAGCAGGGAAGAAGAAAAAAATATATACGAAAAAGAAAAAATACATTAAAGCTGCATTAACCCTCTCAGCCACTTCATTTCTAAGCACTGCATGGATGGCACTGTGCTCCTGGAGGGATCTCATTATCCATATGTCCTTTCAGTCCACTTTTTTCTCCTTAAGATGTTCTTAAAATGGTTAAATCTGTGCATCCTATTAATGTGACCCATCATTACTCCTTCAATAAGGTGTCACTGGTTTGTACATCTCATTTACTCTGCTTTTTCTGAGCCAATGGATCATTGTTCAGTGCTTTCCATGCAACAGATGGAAATATGAAATGACAACTTGAAATGTAAGGCCTGTGTGGACTCACACACAATTAAGGAGGTATTTAAAGAGAAGTAGCTTGACAGTATTTGGACAAGAAAATCAACTTTAGCAGGATTGCTCCAGTCTGGTCCTTGTTTTGGGCCAAAAAAATGTATCTATCTTTAATAAAAATTAGCTCTAAAATTAGGTTATATTGAAATCTCATCTGAAAGGCAAGGCCATTTCAATCTTATTAACTTTTTATTTGCTTTATTTTTCCACTTCCCAGCGTCGGTTCCAGAGGAACATTTGATTAATTTGTGCTGTCTGCAAGTCAGGCTTTTAACCTCTGGGAAAGCTCTAAACACTTTAAAAGCTTGCAGCCTTAAAACTGATTGTCAAAGTGAACTTGAACTAAATAGAGATCAACAATCCAAGGGTTATGTTGGCTTTTCCAGGGAAAACAGATGCTCATTGGAAAGACTAGTTTTTGTGGGCTGGTTACACTGATTTAGTTTAACACTTGCTCTCTGAATACAGAGCAGCCCTTGCTGTGGGAATGGAGACAACAGTGTGAGGAAACTTGGGAAAATACAAGCTACTGCAAGGAAAATGGATTTGTGGAAGGAAGGGCTGGTGTTTGGCCTTCCCAGGGCTCCTCAGCAAAATTTTTGGAGATGAATGCCAGGAGGATCCCTTAGATCCCTTAGATCCATCCCACAGAGTCCACATGCTCTTAAAACATAGCCAAAAATAACACTGAGTCCAGAGGAGGCACGAAGGTGACCAGAGGGATGGAGCAGCTCTGCTCCAAGGAAAGGCTGGAGAATTGGGAATGTTCAGCTGGAGAAGAGAAGCTTTGGGATGACCTGAGTGTGGCCTTGCAGGTCCTGAAGGGAATTTACAGGAAAGATGGAGAGAGACTGTTTCCAAGGGTCTGGAGGGACAGGACACAGGGAATGGCTTCCCACTGCCAGAGGGCAGGAAGAGATGGGATATTGGGAAGGAATTCCTGGCTGGGAGGGGGTAAGGCCCTGGCACAGGGTGCCCAGAGAAGCTGTGGCTGCTCCATCCCTGGAAGTGGCCAAGGCCAGGGTGGAGCCACCTGGGATAGTGGGAGGTGTCCCTGCCCATGGCAGGGGTGGGAATGGGATGAGCTTTAAGCTCCTTCCAGCCCAAACCAATCTGGGATTCTATGATGTCACACAGACAAAAAAAAAGCCTATTTTGCAGTTACAGTGGGTGCTGTAACCTGGAATCAGGACTCGTTTCAGAATTAAAACTGCTCTCAAGGAATACAATTTTTGTCCTGGTTTTCCCTCCCCTTCCCACACCTCCTCCCCCTGCCTCGAGCTGCAACTGAGTTTCAGTTACAATATAATTTTCTTTCTCATTTCCTTGGGAACACATTGAACAGAAACCACCAAAGCAAGGCTAAAAAACCTAAAAATAAAATCACACATTCACATTCTGACCAAAAGAAAAATTCTACTGTGTAAATCCAAAAGAACCAATATTTCTCATTGTAGAACCCATATTTTGATGAAAGGCAAAAATCTTACTTTCCAAGGGCAAAGCATTCCAGTCTGACAGATGAACCCTTCGCTGCATATGTTGTTTCTGGGAAATGGACTTCAATCTTTGGTTCATACTCCCCCATCACACCTGTTGAACATCAAAACAGCTCACTCCAGTTGAGCCCCAGACCTGTCTAGTACAACAGAATTCCAGTGTAAAAGGGTGGCATTAATCATCTTGGAGCCTCATGTTCCACCCATGGCAATCAACACAGGATGGAGCAGATTTAACCCTCTGGGTGGAATTCAACCCTGTGTTGAAAACTTGTGTGAAATCTGTAAGTTCTGTGCATTTAGGAGTTGAAAAACTTGATTTTAAACAAGTTTTACATGTAGAAATCTGTTGTGGATTAAGGTAATAGAGCTAATTTAAGGTTCACACCTCTTGCTAAGAAGTGTTAACAAGTAATGCCTTTAACATTAGTCATTTCTCAGGACAATAAATAGATCCTGGGTGCAAGAGGATTATAGAATTTTGTGCCCAAAATACTTGCAAAGCACTTCAAACTTCTTCAAAACTTTCAAATGTGAGCTGCAGATTTGAGAAAGGCTGATGTAATTAGATGGAATTATCACATTTGGAAATCTGGCTGAACATCTGATAAACCCCAGATAATCCAGTATCAATTTAGGGCGTTTAATTTTGCAGCAGATTTGGGATTGATTTAGGAAACTAAACTTTGAGCTGAACTTCTTAACTGTCTTTTATGCATCTTGCAGAGGAACTCATTGCAACCCATTGTGGGACGAATATAAATCAGGGATTTTTCTGCACAGTGTCTTTGTCCAGATCCCACCCTGAAAATGAGCTGATTCTTATTTTATATTTAAAATATTGCACATACAATTTCCACTGTTGCCTTAGGGGTTGCCAGCCTTGAACCCAATCCAGAGGCCACCAAAGTGAATGGGAGAAGAAAAAGAAATTGAAGAAGGAAGCTGAGAAAAGGAATGGAGTGATGAAAAGGATAAAAAGAAGACAGAAAAGATCTTGAGCATTTAAAATCACAGTTTGCATCAGATTCTTAACTTTCGAGCTGGGGAATTACAACTTTGCTTTGTGTGGTCTGGTTGTTACAGGGCAGAACAGTCTCATAGTGGAATTATTATTCTATAATGCAGAGTTGAGTTTTATTTATCCTGGAAATCCAACTCTACACAGCCTTTTGTCCCTGATTGTCACCACTGCTTTGCAAACAGGACAGTGTATTGAAATTGAGGTGGGCAAACTTATAAAACAAACTTTGTGTAAAGATTTCCCAGGTCTATATTCCTCCCTGTGAACATTTAATTACAATTGTTGCCAGGAAGGTATTTGTACATGTGCAGGGGAGTTTCTCACCTCAGTGACTCACTTGGAAGCAGATCTCTGGATCTGATATTTCAGCTGTAGTGAGGTTATAAATTTAGAAAGCTTTGTCAGATTTAAACCTCAACATGGGCACGAGATGAAAAATATTAATGCACCATGTGATGTTTTCTGGCTGTTTTTCACTGACACTGAGCTTTTTTTGCATGTGTTTGTCTCATCACCCCTGTCCTGACAGTTTGAATCTCCTCTCAATCCAGAAGGTGCTGTGGGATCATGTCCTGCAAAACCTTTACTGGGAGCTTTTACCTCCATGGGGATGGAGAGGGATCTGAATTCCCGAAAAATTGAGGACCAGTTGGAAACTTTTGCCCTCATTGGGGTGGAGAGGGATCTGAATTCCCAACTGCAAAAGGATCAATCGGAAACTTTTACCTCCATGGGGATGGAGAGGGATCTGAATTCCCCCAAAATTGAGAAGGATCAATTAGAAACTTTCACCTCCATGAGGATAGAGAGGGATCTGAATTCCCGAAAAATAGAGAAGGACCAGTTGGAAACTTTTATCTCCATGGGGATGGAGAGGGATCTGAATTCCCCCAAAATTGAGAAGGACCAGTTGGAAACTTTCGCCCCCATGGGGGTGGAGAGAGGTCTGAATTCCCAACAACTGCAGAAGAATCAATCAGAAACTTTTACCTCCACGGGGATGGAGAAGGGTATGAATTCCCAACAACTGGAGAAGGCCCAGCTGGAATTTTGCACGTTTTCAGGCAGACCCCCCAGCCCTTACCATCAGTGCGGAGGGTGAGGGGGGTGGGAGGTCCCCCCACACTTTGTTGAGCCTCCACGTTGGTCACCACACACGTGTAATTCCCCACATCCCACGGCTCCACCTTGGCCAGGTACAGATTTCCCGTCTCCTGGGATACAAAACGCCGCCCATCTTCCTGCAGATCCAAGGTGTTATTGTTGAAGATCCATGTGTAGGATAAGCCTGGAAAACACCAGACACAAGTCACACATCCTTTCAGTGCCCCAGGAACAAGGCACTACAGGGCAAACCCTTGGGAATGCTCAAATTATCCAAAGCAAAGTGAGCATTGTTTTAGTTTTAAATTCATTTCAAGCCACTTCAGGAGGTCACAGGAGTTTTTGTTCCCTGCTACTTCTCATTTTCCTGCTACTTTTCATTTCCCTGCTTAGCCCGTTTCCAAGCAGGAATGGCAGAGCTGCAATGGCATGAAAAAGATGGTTTGGTAAATAATTCCTGTTTATAACACTTTCCCTCTGAAAATCCACAGGGCAAATCACTGGTCAGTGCCACAACTTCTTTACTCTGAATATGGAAAAATAAAATTGGTAACATGGAGTTTTATCATTAGATTTTCATGAAGGGGGAGCTCGGCTGCACACAAGTGTTTGGGAGATTATTCAATATTTGATCCTATTGCAGAGTTCATAATTTGATGTCTGCCATACTTTTATTCCATGCTTCTTGTCCTATTCTTACTTTCTGTCCCTTTTCTGCCACCTTTTTTCACACAGTATTTCACAATGCAAACCTTAATAATACATATCTACGGCCCATCAAACTTATAATTAATTTATTTGACTCTGCCACCCTGGAAAGGCAGATATCCCTGAGAGTTCACCATCCAAGGATCCTGCTTTTGGGAAAGACTTTTTGGCCAAGCCTTGGGCTCTGAGGAGCAGGTTCAGAGCTCATCCCCAGGTTCTGCAGAGTGGGTGCATCCAAGTTGTCCTGGATCTGCTGGAGTAGGAGCAGGGCTGAAACTCTGCCTTTGATAAGCCACAGTAAATCAGAAGTTTCAAAATCTCCCAGTTTAGCTTTCCTTAATTAAATGCATAATTCATAAGCCAACAGTGTTCTGCCAACAACTTCATTTTTCCACATTTCCCCCATCAACAACCCCATTCGGAAAAGATTATTTATGTTCCTTTTTCCCCCCTCAGTTCCAGCAGGGGAACAGTGTGGTAATAAGTCTGCAAACTCCAGTAGTTCTGTGGAGTTTTATGTTATCAGCTTCCAACATTTTAGGACTCTCATTAGAAATGATGCATCTCCAGGGAGCAATCAATGACAATTTCTATACTTGGCTAAATCCTGCAACAGGCTCCCTTTTATTACAGCTTAATGTGAAACTTTTTTGTGGGCTACAGCAAACCTGGAAGATGTAACAATTAATTCACAGTGTGCACATGTACATGTGCTCATACACAAGATTAAAGCCCTATATTTTCACATTTACATGTACTTTTAGCTACCTAAAGCATCTCTTTACAGAAGAAAATCTGGAGACAGATGAGGTTTCCCACAGGAAAAAATGTTGCCATGACCTGATATGTCTTTCATATTTTCCTGTCTCGGGCACAATGTCTGTCTGGACAAACAGACAAATGTGGGCAAAACTCTGATTTCAGCTCATTTTTTGCAGGTCTGTAACCTGCAAATTAAGGACTCTACAGAAAATGCTCAAGATTTGTAAGGTAAATACTTTAATGCATGTTTAATTTAATGCATATTTAACATGATTAAACATTATGTTGTCGACTTGGAATTCTGTGGAAGAAATGCCTTGGATCTGCCATCTCCTCATATTTCACAAGAACAATTAAGGGCTGGTACGTTGATAACTTTTCCTGCCAGCTGGAATCTTTACTTTTCTCCTCACAAAAATCTACACAAAGGCAATAAATGGGGAATAAAACAACTGAGTGGTTGAACCTGACAGCTGGATTCACAGACTTCCATGACAGGATAGTGAATCTAATGAGAAACTGGAGGTAATTTAAAAAATGTGATAATAGGAAAAAGCAGTTTGGACATTCCTCTGCCAGAGTTCTGGTGGTGGCAATTCCAGGGCTGAAGAAAGCCCTGACCCAGCCTATAAATGCATTTCTGTACCTGCCAAGACACCAAAAGGATTCTCAGGAAGGATCTTTAAACCATTTTATTTTATGCAATCAAAACCCAGGGTCCTGCTGTAGGACCTGGTGATGCAGCAAAATTCTCTGTGCAGGGCAGAATATAATAAAACTCTCTTAAACACAAATTTATGCCACACAGATATTCTTCAGGAGGTCAATCTGTGAATTAATTAACCAGTAGAAGAGAACCAACCCTTTTCTGTCCTGATTTCAGTTCTCAGGGGGTTCCAGTTGACTTCATTTTCCCAAGTTTCTGTGGCTTTTTCTGGGCTCCACCATTGCTTTAGGGCCTATTGATGAATTTTCCCATTAACTGGGAACAAGCTCAGGCCCCTCTTTTTCATATTTAAATCCCTTTTCCCTGCAGTCTAAGGGATACAAACTCCACCCCTCTCCTGTCTGCAGGTTCATCCTCACCCATCCCCAGGCCACACTTGCCTAGAGCCCAATTCAGCTCCACAAATCACAGAAACCTTCATTTTAATTGACTTCAGTGGGAGTTGGATGAAATCTCAAGAGAAAGGAACCAAACTTTAGAGATGGAACATTTTTTTCCTCTTTTAAGGCATAATATCAGCAAACTACTCCCTTACACAGAATCTTTTCTTAGAAAGTGACTCCACCAACAGATGTAATAGAGTAGAAAATCCAGTGCTGCATTATAAAAGTTACTATAACTTAAACTTCTCCATTTTGGGTCATTATGAAAAATTCAGATTGTAGCAGATCAATTGAATGGGCAAAAATAGGAGAAAAATTCCCATGCTGTCACTTTTAGGGTGACATTGATTTCCTTCAGAGCTGGAAGGATCCTGGGGCAGATGATGCTGAGCAGAAGGAGGAAAGGAGATTTTCCAGAGGTACCCACTGACAACTGTGTGTGGAGAGAAGCACATTGGAGTGACTTTGAATGAGTCCTTACTTAGTGGTGCTGCAGAATTTAGACCCAGATTGTGGAGCACTTCCCATAAATTTTGAAGGAAATTGTTCCCAGTAAAAGTTAAGCTTGTTCCAAAGACAGATAAACTATGATTTATCTCTAGATTAGAAAAAAATTCTGATTTATACCCAGAGAGAATCCCTCTGATATCTGGACTTATAAAAAAATGACATTAAAATGTCATGAGCACTATGAAAAGTTTCAGAATTGAGTTTCCAAAATCTAATAATGTTATTAATAAAGTAAAAAATAGAAATTAACACCTATGTGTCAAGGTGTTTTCTAAGATGGTATTTAAAAACATTACCTCTAGGGAATTAATTTCTAAAATTCTTTGTAGCTGTGGGACAATCAATACCACACAACCCTTTCCATGAGATCAGCTGGGTTCAGCCCAAATTAACATATTTGAACCTGGAAAACTGAGGTTTGTTCTCCAGAGACAGTGATCCCAATGACTCTGTGACTGCAGCAGAGCAGCTCCAGGATGGTCTCAGGGATGAGATTGTCCCTCCCTATGGAACTGGTGGAAAACTGGATTAAGGATTTATAGGAGCAGAGAGAAAGGAACTCTCAGCCCCTGACTGAGACACTCAGTTTATAAAGGGAGAGACACTTCAAACCTTCTCAGATGATGCATTTGCTCAAGTGCAGTTTTTTATAAAAGTTTGATATAAAGTTGATATCAAGTTTGATATAAATTTGATAACAAGTTTGATATAAAATTCAGAACTCGAAGACCTTTTCACAAAAGGCAGAGCTGCCCATGCCCTCCCACCCTCTCCACACCCCAATTCCACGTGCACCTCCTTCCCCAGCCTTGGCTGCCTGAGGATGTGCCATATCCCCCCTCTAAGGGAGCTCCTAATTCCTTAAGAGTGTTTTCTTTTTCACTACAACCACAGCAATGTCAGCTCGGAGAAATCCACAGCCCCAGCATTCCAGCTCCAACCCTGCTGCACAAATAAATGCAAATTCAGGAGTGATCCTGCTGCTCCTAACAAGATTAGCAACTTCCTTAAAGCTCTGCAGGGAGCCAGCTTGAAGGAAACAGGCTTTAGATCAGGCTTCACTTCTAAGAAAATAAATGAACAGTCCACCCCATAGTCTGGTGTCAAGTATTACCATTGAGGCAGCAGCTTCTTAATCCCAGTCAGGTCAAGCTCGTGTGTAGCTGCAGAAATTAAGGCTCCTTCAAAATACCTTCCTACATGTTTTCCTCTACCTTATAGCTCTCTATAAAACTATACAATGACATAACAAATATTACTATATGTTGATTACACAGGCAAAACCGGCTGACCTAAGGAACTTAAGCCAGAGAAATGAGATGTTTCAGGAAAAAATGCAATTTGCCTTCCCACCCCTGCACTCCTGAGCCTCGGTAACAAGCAGAGGAATCTCTGATGCTGGACTTTCTAAGGTGTGTTAATGAGGCTCAGAAATAACAGCAGCACAAAGAGGTGAGAAGGAGCTGGGTGGGGAATGGAGGGTTTGGGCTGGGTCAGGTAACCTGGGCCAACCTTGCTCTTGTTTTCAAAAATTAATTACAACCTTTGAGTTTTTGGTCATTAACTGCAGCTAATTTTTAATGTCTTACTTGATCTCAGATATAAACTTAGGTGAGTCTTTTTTCTCTTATGCTAATATTTGTTCACAACAATATAGTATAGGTTGTCTTTTGGTTTAAGAGGGTTTTTGGCATAGTTTTAGTACAGTTCTGCACAATTCTTGTTCTCTGAGAGGTAGTTTGAAGTCTAAAGCTGATGTGAAATTTGCTTTTCACAAAGGAGCTTTTTACAAAAGGAGCAGCCCTTTTGTACTTTTTTAAATTTAATTTTATAGCAGACTAATATATTCTTTATTCCCTCTTTCATTGAAATCACTCCTTTTCTTCTATACTCAAAAATAAGTTATCAATGCAGTCTCAATTAAGAAACATGTACAAAAAAGAAGTAGCACCTTGTCAACTCTATTGGAAAACTAAGTTCAATTGCACTTAAGCTTTAAATATTCTAAATACTTTTGATCATTGAACTGTACTTATGGTATATAATAAACAGCTGAGTGCCCAATATCTGCTGAGCTTTCTAAGTTTAACTTCAGGCTGCTGTGGTGCAGGACTAGATAAGCCTGGTCTCTGTAGTGAGGGGTAGAAAGAGAATTAAATCACTTCTCTAGAGACCACAGATTCTAGAAATATTTTTGAGCTCTCATTCCATCTGCCTATTCCTCCCTCTGGATGTTATATGGGAGGAAACTTCAATTAACGACACCTTGTTTTGGGGGGCTTCTGCCTTTCTTGTTCTCTTGTTAGAGGAAGCAGATACTGATTTTTTTAGGCTGGCAGGAGGTTTTACTTGGTGTATCCTATTCCAAAATAACCATATTAATAGTAGCTGCTTCCAACAGCTGCTGTACAGAGGGTTTCTGTCTTCCTTCAAGTCATTACATTGTAGGAAAGGCAGCTCTTTTCCTGCTGGAGTGGTTTATCTTCCAACTTCCTTGACATCTAATTCCTGCCACATTCCAAGTGCTGTACAGAACACTTGTAACGTGAGCTGGAAGCACAGCTCTAATCCTTTCTCCTGCACATATTGAGTCAGAGCAAGGGTTTCAATTAAAAAAAAAGACCTAAATATACCATCCTCTCCCATAAAAACAACTTCCTAAGCATCCTGAGCCAGCATATGACTTATAGTTTACACCGTGTACTTCCTCCCTGTGGGATATAATTTGGGATCCTAAACAGGGTGATTATGGATGACAAAAGAACTCTGTTTCTGTTCTCCAGGGACTTGTTATTTCAGATAATGCATTTCCAGGCCTGTTGGTCAGCACTCACATCCCCAGCTGAAGGATTTGGTCATGGACAGCACTTTGTCACTTCAGTTAATGTGGGGTGAACTCACCTCTTAAGTGTTTATTTGTTCTGAATGTTTTCTCCTACTCATTCCTCTTTGTCACATCATAATTTGACCCTGCAGCAAGAGGAAAATGCAGAGTTCACTGGCTCAAGGATGGATGTGTTATCTTTCTGTCTGTCCCACTGATACATTTCAGGAAGTTTTTCAAACCTTTTCAGCCCTTAAGGGCCAGGTTTCACTTCATCTCCCTGATTATAAACTCCTTTCATACGGCTGTAAACACCCAGTGAACTGACATTTCCTCACTGCTTGGGACTTGAGGGCTTTAAAGTGATTGATGGGTTTCTCTCCCTCTCTGATATGCTGCATCCTCTTTATACATCACTATTTCCCTTCTCCTGGGAATTTGTCTTAGAAATCTGTTTCTTTAAGAAGAATTGAGCACTGCTGGGAGCAGGATTTTGGCTGTGGCACGTGGAGAACTGCAGCTCCTGTGGATGTGTGGTCACTGCCAAAAGCAGAATGTGAGTCATTGAAGAACTGATTCTTTCAATCCAGGACAAGACAAACTATATTATTCATATTTCCCTCTTTATTAATATAAATTTGCTTTTCCAAGGTAAGACTTCCAATCCTTTTCAGCTACTTATGTTAGGAAAACACGGTTCTTACTCCAGACATCAAAAGCTTTGAAACAGTTTTGTTCTGGGTTTTAACATCCCGTGAAGAGATTTGTGAAAGTGTGTGGCTCAAAACTTGTGGAAGTCAATGTTATGGGAGGGAAAATTAGATCTCTAAAGATCCCTCAGGAGCTTCTCACTTCTGAGAGGCACAAGAAGTGTTAATAAAAAATGGCAACAGCAGTTTATGTGCAAGTTCAAGACTATTGCTTTGGAAATGCTGATGTTGGAGGTGGTAATGGACCTATAAAAAAGGGGAAAAGGGAAATTGCACCCCATATTTAGGTTGTCTCAGATAGAAACTCTGGAACATTGTGCTCAGTGCACCCCTGGCTCATTGTGTGTCACCTGGGCTTTACCTCACCCAGAAAGGAAGGTGTCATGGTGAGGAGGCAGCAGTAACCAGTGGTGACAAATGCAAGGCTCCCACAAATCAATTCCTCAGAAAACTCCTTTTCATTCTCTATCCGAAGCACTGAAAATTACCAAGAAACCTGATCTAATCAGCCCTCCTTTAATCAGGCAGTTTGCCTCTCCAGAAGCCCCTTCCAATTCACATTTCCCTGTGATTATCAGGGGGGAAATCAGATATTCAAGAGCAGAAGACAAATCTAATGTGTATAATGCACGTTCAAATTAGAGCATTGAAGCAGCAAGCACTGAAAGGGAAAAAAGCCTTTCCATTCACACCTGAAGTAGTTTTGATGTGGAAAAAATTGCTGGTGGCTCCTCTTGTGCCACTCCCTGTGGGTGAAGGAGCTGAGATCCATCAGCAGATGGTTTTCCAGACCTCGGTGCTTCCTCTGTGTGTCACAAACAACAGCGACACGTTCTGTGCCCTCAAGTAACCCCAGAACAAGAAAAAAGGACCTTCTTTAAAATGAAATGAAGGCCAAATTTGTTGTACACCCAGATGCATCACATGTGGGAATTCCAAGCAGGGAATGGCCCAAAGGGATCATACCTCCATGGTGTGGGGGTGGCCCACAGAGCAGCACCACTCCTTGTCCCTCTCTCACTGACACTGGGCTTCTTCTGGTCCTTGTTTCAAAGTTTTCAAGATCTTGGGAGAGAAGGAGGAAACGAGACCTGGTTATTATCAGGCAGCACCCAGATAATAATAATTATTCCTGACTGCATCCCAACTTATCCAGGTAAGTAACTCAAGAACAGATTCATACATTCAACAGCGTAATAGAATTTCATTGAGTGGAGATATTGTGTAGAAAAATAGCTTGTGCATCCCACTATCATGGGAACATAGAATCATTAAGGTTGGAAGACACCTCCAACCATTATCTAGTCCTTTGGTATCCACAAGATATTTATTCATAAATCAGTTCTAATCGACCCCTGGGATTTTGTGTTTATAATTTCTCCTTTTCAAGGCAGTCCATTATTCCAAGATTTTTTCCAGCATTGTTTTTTGGAACTTACAAGATTCTTAATCTACATGAGTTGGAAAATATGGCATTTTGTGGTGTTTCTTTTTCTATAGAAATAAAAAGCAGGTGTGTTCTCTATGTACAAGTGATAATTAAACAGCATCAGGGCTCCCACAAGGTATGATAAGTGATGATAAAAGTATTTGTTGTCTTATTAATGAGCCTGTTCTGTCCTAAACTGGCTGCAGTACCTGCTTTAATTGACTTGAAATTTAATTGACTGGTTTTAATGGGGAGAAAGAGGGTTCTTTCTGTAGGAAATATGTGATGGTTTAGGGAAATTTTATGTATTAATATGTCCATGCCCATCTCCAGATTTTTATGGCTATTAATGTCTATTTTTTCACCATCACACCCAACCTCTTCTGCTTTCTCCTGAGCTGTTGAAGAATTATGGGTCTGATTCCCTTTAACTAATTCAATTACAAAACATGCCACAATAGATGTACTTAAAAAAAAAAGATTATTTACTTTTTGATCCACTTCTCATCCTAATGAGAAGCCTTAACATTTTTAGTCAGAGTCCTTTGGGAAGTAATTGCTTGAAATACCTTTGAAATATGCTTTAACACAATAAATATCAGCTTCCCTTTAAATCTCTTTATACCTTAGTGGCATAAACTGCTTGCCCTAAGCTTATTTTATTTACCTTGCTGCAGATTCTTGTTTCAAACAATTGTTCCATTTTTCATCAGCTGAACAACAACCTGATCCAGAGTTCAAGAGAGAGAAACAGCTCTTGTTGGCCAAAGCAATAACGATTTCTACCTGTACAGGCTCAGCTATTTATGTCAATATATCAATTTTCTCCCCCTTAGTTGAACTTTACACAGTTAATTTTTCTTTTCCTCCTCTCCATCTCCTGGATATTGGTCTCCTATGAAGACTTTGTCTCCTCAGAGGGGACTGAATTGAATTAACCAGCTGCAGCACCTCCTCGTGCTGTCATAGCCACAATAGATGGTTCCTGTCAATACACTGGGAAAGTGGTTGAAACTCTGATGTTCTTTTAATTGTTTGCTGGATACATCTCTGCCTTGCACTCTGGGAAATCCAAGGGGGGAAAAAAAGACAATAAAACCAAGAAAAAGAGAGAAAAAAAATTTATTTACTTGTATTCCATCCTGTAATACTAATTAAAAGACAAAACAGTAGATGGATGTGATGTGATTAATTAGAGTTTAGTTTTATGCTTACAAGGTACTTCCTGGTTCACTCTCTGAATGTTTGGATTTATTTATTTCCCTGTTTTGGAAATTCAATCTGAGAAAATTTACCATCTTGTTCTTTTATTTCCTGGGGGTTAAGTGTTTTCTAAGAAGAAAAAAGCCAGCACTAAATATTGGTGTGGACAACTGGCAGGATTTTTGCTTGGGATGATGGTCTCAGGCTTTGTGCTCTGGGACAAAGGGAAAAAAAGACTCTCAACTCTTCTTATTTATTATATTACATACAAAAATATTGTAAAGGTGCAAAACACTCAGATTTTTAAGATTCAGGCACTAAGAGAAATGGTCACATTTCACTTTCCCATCATTTTCCTTGAGCTGCCAATAAAACACAAACTGCAATTTCTATTTAAAAATGGAGTTT
Organism: Calyptomena viridis; assembly: GCA_013390005.1. Taxonomy (NCBI): domain Eukaryota; kingdom Metazoa; phylum Chordata; class Aves; order Passeriformes; family Eurylaimidae; genus Calyptomena; species Calyptomena viridis. The sequence continues at coordinate 108,829 of WEIV01008410.1, forward strand.
AAAAAAACCCAAACAAGATGGAAAATCTGTGCAGTCTAACTAGTGCTTTCCAATACTTTTCACTATGGAAAATCAGGCCTATTTTTTTGCTGAGAACAAATTTTCACTTGTTATGAGACACACAAGAAAGGAGAAGGAAAAAAAGAGAAAGTGCAGCAGCAGGAAAAGGTTTTCATGACAATTGAGAATTAACTGTGTAATACTTGGCCCTGAAATTGGAATAGATTTTGGAAAGTAATGAGTTGCTAGTAGCAATTTTTAGTTTAATGACACAATATGTCATGTTATCATTTTTATTCTAATTTTGGGTGGTGTCACCTGTCTGTGTTTCTCCATTAAAACCATGACAAGTGTCCCTGACTTGAATAATTAAAAAGCAGGAAATCTCTTAGGGGGTCCACTATTTTATAAGTACTTTATACTTTTGGTTGTATCATAAAATCATGGAATGCTTTGGGTTGGGAGGGATTTAAAGCCCATCCAGTGCCACCCTTGCCATGGGCAGGGACACCTCCCACTATCCCAGTGGCTCCAACCTGGCCTTGGACACTTCCAGGGATGGGGCAGCCACAGCTTCTCTGGGAAACCCGTGCCCACCCTTCCAGGGAAGGAATTTTTCCCATCTGAAAAAGCCAATCAAGGCAAAATAGATTAAAATGCTGCATTAGTCGAGTCAGAGTTACTTGTGTTTTGAGACACTTCATTCAGATGGAATTTAATAATGAGTTGGAGAATTGTCTACCTTTGCTATACAGTTCAGAGGGATAAGGAGAGGGAAGAGTTGAACCATCAGAAATCATGTTTCTCTTTGCCCAAAGGTTTCTCCATCCATTTATCCCCCTACGGGGTCGTGTGTATTTTCAATGATTCACTGCAAGCTAAAAGGTGTTAAGTATATCCAAAAAAAATCACCTGAGGATGAATATAAATGTAAGTATTGTATTTTTCTCTTGTGAATCTGAAGTTCTGGCTCCTCTCAAAGCCACTTCTCTTTGCCCTGGGTGGCATTTACACCAGCAGAGCACAAGCACTGAGTTCTCCCAGCTCCTGTTACCTAGCACAGCTTTATAACATGACATGACATAATCTAATAAAGCATAATGTTGCCTGTCAAGAAGAGTAGCAAATAAGATGGCTAAGATCAGGTGTTTGGCACACATTTAGATTGCTAATATGCACTTAGGAATAGGCTGACTATTTAACAGATGGTATATTTGCTAACTTCAGTGTTTCTGCAGAGATCTATAAATAAATTATCACCTAGTTCCTACATAATTCCTTTCATTCTTTGTCTGTATTTATCTCACTTTAAGAACAACGAGTTCCCTCACACTCCATTGCTCTCTCAGCTGCGAGTTTTAACAAAAAAACAACTTTTTTTTTTCCCCAGATCTGTGCATGTTGGCAGCCTGCTCGGGGTACAGCACAATTAATCAGTTGGGTGTGATAACGAGGTCGTGCACGATAAGCAAAATGCTCAGATGAACAAAGGATTCTTCACTCGGAAGGGAAGGACTCAGCTGTGTGGGGCAAGAATGGGAACTTTTGCTGAGCTCAGAACACCCCAAACATATGGCATTTGGTGGGAATGGGGTTGGGAACAGCAGGGCTTTCTCTGCTCTCACTGGGAATACTCAGAGAGAAGGAAACTTTTGGCATCTCCAGGAAGGAAGAGAGGAATGGGGAGAAGGAATGGCCTGGCGGGGTTTGGGATGGTGTAATCCAGTTGTACCCAACAGGGATTAGGGATGTTGTCATGGAATCACAGCAGGGTTTGGGATGGGAGGGATTTAACAATCATCCAGTGCCACCCCTGCCATGGGCAGGGACACCTTCCACTATCCCAGATTGCTCAGAGCCCCATCCAATTCTGACTGTACATTAATATATTCATTTTAATTTCCCCACCACCACTATTCCCCACATATCTGGGTTCTTTTTTTTAAATATAAAACTGCTTTACAGTGTTAAATTGGCAAATTTAACTACACAACAGTGTCTGAAGACACACTTGGTTTTCATGGGGTTAGGAATTCTTCTTAAATACGTGTGATAGGAACAAAAACCTCATCATAAGTAGCAACTCATTCATTTCAACCTCACAATCATGTGTTTGAAATCCCTAAACCTGCCCAGGTACAGGTGCAGCACTTCCAAATCAACTCATCTTGAGAAGGAACATACGACAGCTCTGTATTTCTGAGGAGAAAAAAGGAAACTTGGATGTTTTAATATATGAAATTGTTACAGACAATTAGAGAAACTCCAATTTATCACCTTGCATAATTACAACAGTTCATCTGAATTAATGTAATTTCATGCTTTCTTGAATTTTTGATTTTTTTTCCCCTTCAGAAATGTTTTGTCATTACATAATCCCAAATATTATAGCTGTAATTACTTGCTATTGAAATGTTCAATGAATGTTAAGGCGTTAGTAGTAAGAGCTCTTTACAAATTAACCATGATCCCAAGGACAAATCAATCCAATTTCTCACATTTCCATGTGGTTTTGTCAAATTGAGACCTATCACATCTTTCCCATTTTTTGCTTTTCTTACCTGGAATATATTGCAATATGAGTGGTGTTACTGGGATGTATCACAATAGGAATTTTCTCCCAGGGAAATGGGATCAGAACAACAATCTCAGCAGTTTTCCAAGGAAGGTTCTGGTTCTGGTTTGCCATAAGCAATTCCAGCACTTGTGTTATCAGCTGACAATGAGTTATCTATGTTTTCTCTGACTGGGGTGAATTTGGGAGCTGAATTCAGTGCCTGACTCAGAGAATTTAGGTCTGTTCTCCTCACAAATAATAAAAAACAAACCCACTGAATCTGTTAAATTATCTCAAATTCTGGGAAGCCACATATTTCTAGATTTTGCATTTGTTCTTTTCTTCTTTCACATGCAGGAAATCTCAAAAATTTGGGGGTTAAATCCCTTTTAGATACAGACTGTGCCTATCAGAACACTCCAGAAAACCTCCTGAGCATTAATAACATCTCTTGCTTCTCCTCAGTGTTTTTGCACTAAATTGCTTTGTAGGAGACTGGTACCAACCTTTTACATGTTGGTTTTTGTGGGGTGTGTTATGGAAATATCCCTCTTTTTCCAGCTATCTCCCAAAGGAATGGCTAATTTCATCTCCTACAACTTTCCCTGGAAAGTAAACTCTCTTTTTCAGCTTTCAAAACTCACTAAACAAACCCTGTGACAGTTCCTTTGTCTTGCTAATACTGTCAATGCATTAATCTTTTCCTGTTAGCATCTAATCTCAATTTTTTAAATGTTCTAATTGATTTTCTATGAATTCAATTCTGAGATTAAGAAGGGTGTTATCTCTAATTAAGGTGTCTGAAAGCTGCTTAGCAATTCCCATTTCCTGATTTTTAAACACTTGCATTTTCTACTCAACACCTGCTGAGTTCTCCTGCTCCTTTCCCTGTTGGAATCACACGTGAGCCTTGTGACATCTCAGGTCTGGAGGATTTGAAGCTGAGTCAGCCTGAGTGTGTCCTTTCACCAGGACAGGTTAAAAACCAACTGTAATTCCCCTTTTTATTCTCATTTTCCACATGAGGCGAACATTGCATCCCACCCTGGTTAAAAGGGAAAGCTTCCCTGCTCCTCTCAACCTGATGGAGCAGCTTTCCAAAAAACCAGGGAAAAGCACAATCACTGGGTCTTGTCCTTCTGCAAAGCTGCACAATCAACCAAGGACCTCCATAAGTGCTTTTTTATTTAGTTAAATTGCTTTGGAGCTTCTAAAGGAGAGGACCTTTAATTTACACATTGGGATGCACACGAGCCCCACATCTTCAATTCACCTTAAATGATATGAAGAGCCAATCCAGGCACTAATTTTCAAGGTGGGGAACAATAATTTCTGCCACAGCCTGATTGTCTTTTTCAATTAAAGAGTGAAAATGCCCTTTACAAAGTAATATCAAGCTTCTCTAGAGGAAAAAATGGAAGGTCAAAACTAAATTAAACAAGGAGGGTGAGGTGTGTGTGTGGGGGAGCAATCCTTATCTGGCTTGATTTTTGTTCATGCACCAAGAAACTCAGAGCAGGTCGACATCTGGGTTTTGCTATTTTTTTCCCATTTTTACAGAGGTAGCAGCATAAAATATTGAAGTTCTCTTGTGAACTGAACACAGGACTTGCACTGAGCAGTAAGTGTTGCTGCAGCCTCAGGCTCTTACTCCAAAGCCCATCTGCAGGCCAGAGGCACATCTGAGGAGCTGCCCCTCTCCAAGGCAGGGGGATGTAAGGAATATATTCTTAATATTTTATATTCCTCAACAGTTTTCTCACTTGTCATGGCAGAGTTCATTTGTCACTTGTCATCACCAGAGTCACTTCGCCGTCTGCAGGAGTTTTCTGCAGATTGGAAAGCTCTTAAAAGCACATTTCTCTGCCTGGGCTACACCTCAAGGGCCAGATTTTTCCCTGCCAGAATGACACTGATCTGAGTGACTTACACAGGAGATGGCCCTGGCTCCTGTGGCAAATGTCCTCTTGGGTGTTAATTCTTATACAAAACCTTCTGTCCTTTATGTTCCCCCTGCTCCCACAGTGATGGTTTTGGGATACATGGAGGTGGTTCATGGATTCTTCCCTTTCTTTGGACATTGGCCTTGCTTTTGGCAATGAGTAGCTGTGCCCTGATCCAGCAGGAATTACATCTTACCTCCATGTCCAGGGCTCTGATGGGCGTGGAATTAGTATTTTCAGGATAATAATGCCTTTTATAACACTTGTACCAACAAAATAATCACTCAAAATACACACAATAAAAAATGCCATGGAAGAGGGGGATCTCACCCACTTCTGAAAGAGTGTGACAAGGTTGTCTGTGCATATTTCAGCCCTTTCCAGATTCCTGGCCACCCTTTGGAGATCTTGATCCAGCACAGAATTGCTTCTTGCACAATTACCCTGGTTCTTTCCAGCCACCACTGCTTTATCTCCTCATTCCAGCTGCAAAGCCCTCAAAGAAATCCTTCCAATGGGAATTGCAAGATTTACCCAAGTGGATGATGTAGAGGATTTTTGAATGTGAATCTTGTCAGGGGGGTTTCAGGTGTAGTTACATTATTGTTGTTCTTTCAGTAGCATTTAGAGATGGATATTTGAGGCTCAGTGCATTCCCTGTGCCAGCTGTGATTTGCTGCTGAGAAAAGCAAGGAAAAATTCCTTCACTCCATGGAAAGTCCCAATGACACACACTGTTCCTCCTTCTTCAGCATGAGTTACAGACTACAGAAGTTTATCTTGTACCTTAAAACCTTTACACAGAATCAACCATCACTGCAAAAATAGCTAATCAATTAATTCCATTATTTTCATTCAAAAAGCCCAATCATTTATTCCAAATAATTTAGTATTTTTTCCCTTGCAAACTTCCACCATAACCTTTTTGTCACACCAAAGAATGAAGAAGCTCATGTGAACATTATGGATATTTCACTCAATAATTTCTTGGAATCTATGTCATATTGTCTGTAATGAAAGCAGAGCAGATAAAAAAGAAAATCACCCACACTACAAATACAGACTGGTTTTATCCTTCCAAAATATTAAATTTTATCAATCAGAATCCAGCAGCTCCTGGAGCTGTGGGTGCTTTGTTACCCACCATATCTCAATCCCATATATTGCTTTTCCAATACAACCTGCAATGGGCTGATTTAGGATAAACACTTTTAAAGGAACTATGCAAGGGTGAGTAATATAGAACTAAGAGATAATCTTCAAATACTTATATGTTCCCTAATACTATTTTATCTGCCTAGTTCACTGCATGTAATGTTCCTTACAGCATCTCTATAATGTATAGATACATTACTTATCTCCATAGATAAAACCCCTCCTTTTATAATAAATTTGAAGCAACTAACCTATGGAATAAAGCAGCTTTAACCAAGTGTCCTGATACAGCACAGCCTCAAACACAGTGGTTAAATACTCTGAGAGAGATGTTTAAACCATCTGAGAGACAGAAAAATGGAGTTTCTGATGCTGCTTGGTTTGCTAGGATATAAAATAAAATAAATAGGGAATGTTGTTCCCATCAGCTCCAGGTTGAACAGGAGACAGGAGGTGTGACTGCATTTGGTGTCCATGGACATCAGGGGGGCTCTGAGAATGCAAATAAGCCTCAGACCTTTAGGGAGTGATGGAGAAAGCAAACCCCCTTCATCATTCAGACATGCCCAAATCTCCTGGTTTTAAGATTCCAGGCGGTTCTTTCTCTCTCCAGGAATAGGATTTGCATAATCCTATTCTTGTGCCGTCTGGGCTTTAAAATAGAAACTGTTTTCACCCTCCCTTGTCCTGTCAGCAGGGAGGTGAAAGCCTTCCAGCCTTCCAGCTTCATCCCCGGGGGGTGGTGGGTGGTTCCTGCTTTTCCTTGAGCCTGTGAGAGCCTCTGCAAAGGAATAAATACTGGGAAGTGCAACAGGGATGTGAAAAGACGAGCTGAGCACAGTGAGGTCTTGCAGCATTTGGGGTCTTTGAGTGGTTAAACTGCATCACTTTAGTGGGTTCTCTCCAAGTGGCCTTGAAGGACACATTATGTCCCAATTCTGGGAGGGTAGAGCAGTGTCCAGACCCCTTCCAGACCCATTCCCTGTTGGAATGAGTCCAGAGGAGGCCACGAAGTTGACCAGAAGCTGGAGCAGCTCTCCTGTGAAGACAGATTGGGACTGCTATGCCTGGAGAAGGCAGATTCCTTACAGCAATCACACCGTGGTTTTCCTCATTTTGTGGGAAAACATTGTGAAGAAGAGGGAAAAAAAAAAAGAAAATATGCCTGAGGCTGCTGGATCTACTCCATGGGGAGCATCCAATAAGCAAAGACCTTGATGTGGTCTCCCACCCTGGGAACTGCTGCAGAGAGAGCTGGAGCATTGGCACAAAGTGTCCATAACAATCAGAACTGATAAATGGAAGTTCTTTTTCTTGTTACTCCAGGCAGAGTTTTTTTTTTTCAAAATGTGGAGTTTATTTCCAAGTAACAAACTGAATTCTTGGTGTATTCCTGTTACTTATTCTCTCCAAAACCTTGCACTCCACCTACCCAGGGTGGGTTATATTGGATTCTGTACCTGTGGTTAGAAGTCTGAAAGGCAATTTTGAGCTGTGAGTCTATTTAGTGACATATGGAGAGACGACAGCAGTATTTCCATCCTTCAGACAGGATCAATCTGCACAGTGTTCCTACCACAGGTTGGATTTTTTCCTCACCTGCTCCTGGGAAGAAGCAGAGTGTGAGGTGCTGCCAGGATCATCAGGAGGGCTGTGCTGAGCCTGGAAAGGAGACTTTTATAGCTGGTTCTCCACAGATCTGCAAGCTGAGATGTGTTTCTGTACTGGTGGGAGGTGTCCCTGCCCATGGCACTGGGGTTGGAATGAGAGGAGCTCTTCCAACCCAAACCATTTCAGGATTTCATAAAGCAGCCCTTTCAAACCAGGGAGGTGGGATCAGTGCATTATTTGGCATGTGGAAGGTACAGAATGATGTTAGAAAGAGTAGAGGCTCAGAGAATTGAGATTGTTCAGCTGGAGAAGAGAAGCTTTGGGGTGACCTAATTGTGGCTTTCCAGGACCTGAAGGGAACCAGCAGGAAAGATGAACAGAGACTGTTTCCAAGGTCCTGGAAGGACAGAAAAAGTGGGAATGGCTTCCCACTGACAGAAAGTAGGTTTAGATGGGATATTGGGAAGGAATTCCTGGCTGGGAAGGTGGGGAGGCCCTGGCACAGGGTGCCCAGAGAAGCTGTGGCTGCCCCTGGATCCCTGGAAGTGTCCAAATCCTGGTTGGAGCCACCTGGGATAGTGGGAGGTGTCCCTGCCCATGCCAGGGGTGGCACTGGATGACCTTTAAATCCCTCCCAACCCAAAGCATTCCATGATTTTATGATACAACCAAAAGTATAAAGTACCTATAAAATAGTGGACCCCCTAAGAGATTTCCTGCTTTTTAATTATCCAAGTCAGGGACACTTGTCATGGTTTTCATGGAAAAACACAACCAGAGGGATTTCTGGACACACACAGCACCACAGCACAACCAATCCAGAAGTGGAGGTGCCATTTAGCCTAAAACTCAGGCGTGTGCACACTTTGCAAATTCAGACTATCTGATCTAAGTGCATTGATTTTCCCATTTGCTGTTTCAAAGCATGTGCTGAGAGTGAAAAGGGTTATGACATCTGCAGGCAGAGCTGTATTGCTGGGTGACGTTTCTGTAATTTGTGTGCACTCAAAGGTAAATAACACGATGAAATAATCAGATGAAAAGTTGCCTTTCATGCTGGGTGAGCATCTCCCTCTAACAGGGCTCTGCCAATGCTCAGTCTGTCACCATCTAGCAAACACTAAATGGATTGGATTGTTTTTAATTTATTTCCCCCTGAAATGGTTAAATATTAATAATGGACTATCATTTTGTGTTTCAGAACGGCAAAAACTTTGTCTGGGAGGAATTATTGCCTCTAATTTGTTATTTCAGCAAAACTGTGTCTTCTGTCTATGCCAGAAAGCAGGTGAGAGCTCTTGGGAGCTGCAGATTTTATTCCAAGTGCTCCAGCGCTATCGCTCTCATCCCCTCTGCTACCAGCACATCATCACTGGCCAAGAGAAGGGAGGATGTGAGTATGAGAAAAATGCTGTGGAGGATAAGCAAAACCCTTGAGCACCACTTTGAAAAACACGAGAATGTGGTTGGAGCCCAAAATCTCCAAGGAGAAATCCTTCCTGGTCTGTAGCATTGTGGGGAACTTTAAAATATGTGGTCTAATGGCTCCACTGTGTGTCCTCCTGTGTGGTTCAGGGAAAAAGGACTAATTCTGGGCATGAATTTAAATTGTTGTCACTGTTTCTCAGAATTCATGGTTAATAATGAGGTCTGAGAAAGCCTCAATCATGGCAACTTCTATTGGTGATGGTAGAAAAACTTGACTGAGAATCTAATTTAGGATCCCTAGGCAACAAGATGCTTTCAATTAATACTGAATTTTCTGGGTTTATGCCCTGAATAATTATGAGTTAGGCTCACACATGATTCTTTTTCATGGTGGAGTACTTTTTTATTTTAGTTTGTTTAATTGCATTTCTTATTTCTGCTGCATGTCTCTTAATGTCTCTGTTACAGAGGTGTATGAGCACTCAAAGAGCAAGAGCCCTGGAAAGGCTGTTTTATGCACCTACTTATGGGGATTTCCCCCAAGTCCAGTTGTTTGCACACAGTTATTTTTGCTTAAAACTGAGGAAATCATTAAAATAAATCCCCTGTGTGCCTTGGGAGAAAGTTCTGGTTGAAGCATCGGAATAGTTTTGTCTGACAGGTTTTGTGTTTGTCTTTTTTTTTTAAGGCATGAAATGCCTCAAACAAAAACGCCTCAGGAAAAATTTCATCACTCAAAGAGTGGTCAAGCATTGGAACAGGCTGCCCAGGGCAGTGGTGGAGTCACAGCCCTGGAATTGCTCAAAAAATGAGGAGATGTGGAATTTTCTGATAAGGTTTGGGGGGGATTGGTCAGAGGTTGGACTTGGTGATCTTGGAGCTCTTTTCCAACCGTAATTCCTGTGATTCTTAGATGTGTCTAAGCTGAAGGAAAACCTTCCACGTCCTCATCCTTCAACTTTCCTGAGCAATTCCCAAACTCCTCACATGGTTGTCTTGGACTTGCAGAGCTGAACTCTTCCAGGTCACCTTGTGCTGGATGTCAGCACAGGGAAAATGGATGGAGCAGGGAAAGCCCCCTGGGGGTGGCAGCTCCTGGCTCCAAACCCCCCCTGGCTGAGCATCCCTGTGCCTGTGGCAGCCTCTGACACCAAAGCTTTTGAACAAGTTCCACATCAACAGCTTTTGTAAAACACACATGGGCTGCTCACGATGTGCTGCTCCTGGCTTTCAAGAGATGGGCAGGATTTATAGGGAGCTTTCACCTTTATTTATGACAAAACAAACCTTCTGAAGGAAGCAGGAATGCCACAGCACTGCCACCCCTGGATCCTGTTAATGCATTTACGTGCTCTGGCTCTGCTCCCTCTCTCTGATGCTGTCCCTCATTTCCAGCTTGTAGCTTTTATAATCTCTGCCACTGTCTCCTGTACAATATTCCTCCTGCAGCTTCCCTTTGACAGCTCTGTTTTTAATAGAGGATAAGCCCAAAACTCCAGCTGAATCTGCAGACATATTTCTAATCTCCTCCCGCATTTATTTTGTTTCTTGGAGAACTCGCTATCTTCACAGAGGGAGAAGTATTTTTCACATATTAAGTTGACATGTACAATAGATTTCTGGAGGTATCATTAATTCAAACTCAAACTCTGAGCTAGTTACCTTGTAGTAAAAAGACAAATACACATAAACCCTGCTACTTGGATAATAGGTTTGATTCAATTCTTTATCACAGAGATTGCAATAAGATGCCAAGAATTCCAGCCCAGGGAAGAGTCCCAGTTTGTAGGTATTGAATAGAAGTGTCATAACAGCAACAAGCCTGCCTGGATTTTAAGATACAGCCTGAAGTATTGCTTGAAACAAAGAAGTAAATTGGATGACAACATGAAAATAAGAAACAAGGAAATGTTAACTGTGAAACAAGTGTTTCAAGGTAATTTGTTCCACTATTCTCATCAGGTCATTATGACATTTTCCATGTACTGTGGGTTGTTTTTTGCCTACTGTAAGACAACTTAAACCTCACAGTTTCACAGTGATGCTGCTAAATTGAAGCATTTTCCTGCAAGTTTGTGTTTGTCACTGTAAATAACAGCCCTTGATTTGTCTGTCCCCTCTTTTCTCTGTGGGAAAGGATGTAAATATCTGTCAGCATTAATGAAAAAGTAGTGTACTGCTTGATTAGGGGATATATTTAGCATTGCATGGTTGTTGAGAGCTGGAGGGGTGAAGCAGGATGGCAGCTGTGGGCAAACCAGACCCAGCTTTGCTGTTCCCTGCTCCCAGCAGAACTTTGGGAAGAGTCTTGGTGGGAGTGTGAAGCCTAAAGAAAGGAACTGCTTGGTATTTAGCCCATTTTAATTGTTTTATACTGCTATGAGGCCTCGAGCTATTAATGAGTTCAGTGTTCCAGAGGGAAAGCTTCACCTGCATGGAATGTTATTAAAGAACCAGTGTTTTAACAGCTCAAAATAATTGATGCCACCACCAAAGTCCATTTTTTGGCAAACAGGTCCTTTAGCAGCCAAGTGGCATCAGCTGTGTCTGGTTGAGCTGAGCTTTAACTCAGGCCAGGAATTAAACCAGATTTCCTTCAGGTTTGGGGGCTCTGCAGAACCCCCTTTCCATGGGAAAGGTCACAGCCTTGTTGAGATCCTTGGAAAACTCAGGCTCAGACAGGAACTGGGCATTGTGCTGTACAGCTTCTTTTCTACTGGGGAAAATTCCCAAGCATCCATTCCCAAAACTCAAGTGCTCCAAGGAATTTGGATAAAATTTTCCAGAAAAAGATGAATTTGTTGACTAATATGATGTGCTGACCATCAAGCCTTCATTCTTCCACAGATATTGCTTTTTTTTTCCCTTTCTCCTCCCTTTTTTATATTTTTTTTATGCTTCTTTGTGCCTTCATTTAAGGAGATTCCTTTTCTTTTGATCTTTTCCCAGCTCCATTCCTGATCTGCTCTGGTTCCTTGAGGATTACACATTCCACAGACAATTTTGAGGTGGCCACCTATTCCTGCTTCTTTCTAAAATGGGATTTCTTGTCACTACACAATTTTCACCTCCAGATCTTGGAACAATTTTCCACACAGGAAGGTCTGCTTGAAAAGATATTTCAGCAAAAAAGTGGGAAAATAATGAATTAATTTTTTTTTTTTTTTTTTTGCATTTGACCAGCTCTTGGAAATCAAAGCTCTTGGAAAAATTCAAGGTAAAACATTATTAAATGAGCTACTGGTGCTACATCTTTTGATCAACTCTGCTGAAAGAGAGGCTGGGAAACACCCTGACCTCAATGTCTCCTTTGTATAACCCCTGTGACACGAGGTTTGCTGTGAGAAATGGAACAAGATTAATAATTAATACATTTGCTGGTGTCTGAAATAGCGACACAAGGTTGGCTTTAGACACATCTTTTATTAATGAGGCTGGAAAACAATTGCTTTCTCCCAGCAACAGAGTGCTCAGAGCTTCAGACTGGAAAAAAAAAGGGCTGGAAGGAGGATTTTGGGGATTTTGGGTGCTGTTATTCCCCTTCCTCCCCAGGGAACCAAGAGAACTCGGTGTAAAGGTTGGGAAAAACATTGGGAAAAACGTTGGGAAATGGGCAACGAAGATAAAATAGATTTAAAACCATCTCAAGGCACAATGTGCTCGACCTGATGGAGCTGAAATATGAAATAGTTCAGAGTTTGACACACTGTGTGAGGAAAAGAGAATTTCTTTGTTAATGGCACAAGATATCGCTGGGGCAATTAGGGGACAGTGGTTTTATGCCTCAATTACACCTCATTAACTATAAAAACTTAACTTTTTGCAACAATTCCTCCCCCTAGTTGTAACTACCTGCAGGATGACAAGTGGAAACACCTTTATAAAGTGAAAACAGTTGCACTGATTTTTCAATTTTGTGATTTTTATTCTTGTTCCTGAGGGCAGCAGCCATCAGATGTCTGGTTTTGTTAGTAATATTTCCTGGGAAAGTTGGGTTTTTTAGGAATAAACAAACCTTTTGAACAGAACCACCGATGATACTTTAATTACCCAATAAATTACAGTCCGTGTGCAGAATTAATAGGAAAATAATGCTTTAATAAATAGGATCTTCCCAACTTACATGCAAATTGAAGCTTTGCCTTCCTGCTCAGAATTGTTCCAAATGAATTTGTGGCCAAACACTGGTATGTTCCAATATCCTGATTTTTATGTGGGTTATTGATTGCCAAGCTGCCTCCAACCAACCTGTAGTGATAACTCATGGTAAGATCAATATCTGTGCCATTTTGCTTCCACCTTTGAGGGGAAAAAAATCAAATTATGCTTATAATTTACAGAGCCTATTCATATTTATCTTAAATAGTGTGCTGTAGCATACCTGTAATGATAAAAATGGAGTTAAATATCACAAAATTAAATCATTTTTCACACAAGGCTGCTCCTTACATCAATCTTAATGATAGCAATAATTGTATTCTTGGGAAAATCTTTACTGTTAGTCACCAGTGTTCACCCAGATGTCCAAAAAAAGTGATTATAACTTATTCATACAAACTAAGTTATCCATCCAGTTGGGATCAGGGTATATGCCTTGACTTCCACTATATTATTTTTTATAATATAAATGTGCCTTACAGTCCTTAGGAATGATAAATCATAAATTTGGCTACAGAAATGATTTGGAGATATAGATCAGGAAGGATTTGACTTCCAAGGGCAGAACAAAAGCTGAGAGAGAAGTTTTTAAGCAGCAAGTTGGACGCTGATAATTTAATGATGAGAATGGTACTGGTTTAAAACATAATTTGACTTCTCCACTAAGCAGAAAATGGGTTGTGTCTGCAGCATTAAAGAGCTGCTTAGAAATGTCAAAATAAAACTTATGTTTCAAAGAAAATAAATATGTGTTTCAAGAAAGGAAATTTTGTGCCTTTACCATCAGTCCCACTAGGGTTGAATTTTCCTTGATCATCTCATGTCCCTTCCTNATCTATATCATTCCTGTTGACCTCTGTGGGTGTGATGCCAACCCTTGCACAGGATGCAAGACCTCCCAGGAGTTGTAATTCCAAACTTGGACTTTATGGCAGTGCCCAAACCAAGGCAAATCATCTCCCTGTTAATTATTTAAAGGATCACAGCATAAAAACAACCCCATTCTTGCTGTTTGCAGAGTTCCTGACAGTGATGGCAGTTTTCCCAGTTAACAACTGGAAGCAAACTTGCACCATGACTCTGTTCCTGGGAGATCTGACCTGGATATAAAGCACAATATTTCCTTGGTCACCCCCAGACTTTTCTCTCCATGATCAGGAAGATTTACAGGAAGATTTTCACACTGGGCTGTGAATTGTAATTTTTTGTTCCAAGGGAAACCTCCCCAAACACTCGAGAGGCAGCAAAATCCTGACCTTTAATGGGCACTTGTTGTTTTTCAAGAGGATGAGTGATTAAATATGGAATCAATGGAATTCTGTGGAAAAATTCTAAACCATGAAATCATTTCTCTGGGTCTTCCAATCACTGCCTCCTCTTTCATGAATTCATCAACACTGAGAAATTTAGAATTCCACCAGGAATTCTTCCTACCAATTGCAGCTGATTTTGGACGTTTCTCTACCTCTGTTTCTTATTTATGTCTAGGGGTTTTTTTGCTGCTTTTTAGGATATTTTTTAAATTTCATTTCAAAGAGGAGGAAAATCTTAGCACCAGGATTTGCCATATTTCAGGATTTCCATATGCCCCACGCCGTCTCAAGCTTTCAATTTTCTAATCCAAGAGATTGTAGTATTTACTTTGCCAGTTCTCTTTAATTTCAGAATCAATCACTGAAATAACTGCTGTCATCATTACAAGGCTCCCAATTAAGATCTCTAATTGTTTTTCCAAACAAATGCAAAGACTTTGGCTTAGATGCTGCAAATGAATTCTTCACAGTATCCCATAATCATTCTAATCACCATGGTACAATGATTATTAAACCTTGCATATAGATCAGGGGTTCATCTCCTGGGGTGGGTTTTTTCCTAATTAATATGTTTACATCACTGAGGGAAGGGAATTAATGAATTCATGGGGTAGACAATGATTTAATGGCTTTGTGTGTTCTGCAGTTTGCTAATACACAGAAATCTTTGAGGAATTATTTTAGGGATATTCAGCAAGGCAGGAATCACTTACATATTTCCTGGAATTCTTCATGCAACCATTGGGAAATACTTTAATCAATGATAAGAAATGTATCCAGAACAATTGTTTCACAAGCTAAACTTAAAAAAAAAGCCATATTCTAATGCTGAATCCATCAGTTCCAAAGGAATCCAAGGAATGTGAGTGGATATATGGTCAAATGTTTTAATAAATTATCTTTCCAGTGTACTGCTATAATAAAAATATCTATATTTTAAGACTTGTTTGTGTTCTTAGAATATTTGCATTCAAATGGAATTGTCCTGCCAAGTCACCTAAGGCTTCTTTGTAATTGGGAAAAAGATTTGCAAACTCCCCTTAATATACAACATTTCCATTGAGGAAGAAAATAAACAGTTTAAAAACTATTGACTGGGAACGAGACAATAGAGGTTGAAGAAGTTTTTAATTCCACCCCAATTTTGAAGCAGAATCTCCAAGAAGCCAAGGAATTTCAGTGAAAAAAACACATTATTGCAGGGTTGCAAATTGGTTTTCAAGGGTATGAATAAGACAACTATATTTAGGGGATTACTGGCAATGGTTTTACATTTTTCTGCAATGATTATCAACATATTTGATGCCATTTGCAATCATTGTAGACTTTGTGCTTCTGTCCCCCTCACTTTTGTTTGTTATCTTGGTGTTACTTTGATTTGGATTGAATTTGAATCGTTTTATCTTATTTTAGTGCATCACTCTGAGTTACGTTGAAATATTAAAATATTGTTATAATGAATGCTGCCTGTGCTGCCCTTGGATTTCTTATTTATTGGTTCAATTGGCTGCTCCCTGAGAAGATTATTGAGGGGAAAACACCCTCAATTTCCAACTGGCAGGAAAATGCAAGATTATGTGATTATTCTGGATACTGAATGTAAGTGCAGGAAAAGACTCAGAGCACCTGAAATCAAACAAAAAAGGCTCATGGATGGGCTGTGAGTACTAAAAATAAGTCAAATTCACCACTTTAGTTGGTGGCAAACCCTCTATTGACTACAACAAAACAGCTTAAGTGCAAACATTTTAAATTTAAATGGAAAGGTTTGGTTTATTTACCACCAACATCACTCAGGGAAACAGCTGGGATAATGTAGCTGACACTATAAAGAGTTTTGATTTTTTTTTAAATTTATTTTCAGATAAAATGGTGTTTATCAGGAAATTCGTATAGATTTTAGAGCTCCTTCCATCCATATTTTTGTTTCCACTGTAATCAGATCCATGTTCTCTGATACTTCCAACAGGAAATCTTATTTTTTATTACTTAGCCTTGATAACTACTTCAGTTCTACACAATTCTTGCATTGTAGTTGTTAGAAAACAAATAAAGTTCCAAAAAATTATTACTATATTCAACAAGTCTGTAAGAATAATATAGTACATAGTAAAATATAACTTTTAGGAAATGCTAAGCATTTTTATTTAAAGAAAAGGAATTTATCAGCATATTTCTTTATGTAAAAAAATGCTAAATAGCAAATTAACTTGTAGGGGACTTTTTTCCTGCTGTACTGGTTCTGTTTCTGAATCAAAGGGAAACCTCACAGCAGTTCCTTGTTGTTCTTTGCCATCACTCAACAAAGGATACAATTAAAATTTCTTATTCTGCTTGATTTCTCTAAAATTTGAATGTAAGGGCTCCATCCTTAGCTGCTAAAACTGGCAGGAGCTCCAGGGAAATCAAGGAAAAGTGTTGGAGGTTCCCTGTTCCTTCCAAGTCATGGGGTAAGAGAATGGGCTGATAAATCCTGATTGACCCCAGAGGTTCAGGATCCATCCCAGATGTTGGGTTTGTGTTCCTGGAGTAACTGAGGCCTTGAAAAATGTTCTTATAGTGCAAAAAAATTGCCTAATTAATGGATGGGTAGAAAAGAATTAAAGATAAAATATAAATCTTGGCTGTGTGATGGAGGAGCTGGATGATGTCTTTTTTCTATACAATATTCCTTTTCCCAGCCCTTTACTTTTCCCTTTATTTTCTGAAGAAAGCATGATGTAATTTTTTTTTCCTGATTCCCAGTTTTCCTCTTATCCAACTCGGGTTTCCAGATCCTTGGTACAAGATATATTCTAAAGGATGAGTCCATAATTCCTGAATAAACAAAAAATCCAGTGTACCAAGGTTTTATTGAGTCTGGAAAGTGCTGTAAGGTAGGGATTGGAGCTGTGCCTTGCTGTTTCTCTAGATAAATATGGACATGAAATGTTAAAATTAGAAATGGCTAAGGATGCTGCTCTCCTGCTTCCCAAGCATTTATTAATGTATGGAAAGTTTGATGAAATACAGATGCTCAACGCTTTCATTTTCCCATTTTTTCACAGCTGCTCTGTGGATTCAGAATTAATTCTGTATATTTGAAAATACTTCGGGGATGATTTTCTTTTCCTGCGTGAATTTTCTCTACAGCAGACTAACAAAAATATTTTCCCTCAAATTCCCTCTGTCTAGGAATACTCTGCTGTGAGTTCTCCATAAATTTTGGGATAAGTACAACACTTCACTACTGACTAAAACCCAGCTCTAAGATTTACAGCGAGACAACACTTTTCCAAAGTTCACCTGTAGTATGGGAGTGGATATCCTTTGGCTGTGCAGTTCAGCAGGATTTCTGGATTTGCTGAGCCCATGGAATAAGTGATATCATATGGCTCTTGGATAAAAATAGGACCATGAAGGGTTTCTTCCCCTGTGAAAGAAAAACAATAATTTAACATTAGGTGTCTTTAGTGTGTCCTTACACATAAAATTGTCCTTTGCCTCAGTCACAAGTTAAGGGGTTCCTTTATATTCAGCAGAGAAGCCACCTCCAGATATTTGACTATTAAGGAGGAAATATTTCAAGGCTGATTGATAATAAAATCTCAGATCCCAGGTGCTGGTGATTTATTTTGCAGGTGACAGTGAAGATTGGCTTCTCTGCATATTTCCTGGGGAATCTATAATGCCAACTATTAAATATCCCCATCTACCTCATACTGTGCTTTAGACAACAACTGGCAGCAGGAAAGGGTGGAATTGGGGTTTTTGTGTTTGGTGTTCCTTGGTCACTTCACAGTCTAATGGAATCAGTCATTTCCTTCTCCTCTAACATTCCACATCCTTTAGTATATTATTTTTCAGGCTTTATCTGGTCTGGTTTCAGGGTTTGGTTTGGGTTTTTTCATGATTTTTTGTTTGGTTCGTTGGTTGGTTGATTTTTCACTTGGTTTTTTATTGGTTTTGGTCTTTTCCTCCATTCCTTTTTGGGTCCTTTTCAAAAAGAAATGACATTAAATAATCAACCTTTATTTCATACTTTCCAAATGAAATGATGGATTGCAAAGCAAACCAGAACTATTTCTGTTTTCCATGGTAGTCTTGTTGTAGGGAATAAGGAAGACAATTTGTTCAGCAGAACATGGGGACAAGACAGAGCTTTTAAATAATCTTTTTGTTTTTTTTCCCTGCCAATCTTCTGGTTTTAATCCCTTGACAAATTTGAAGATTTCTTTTTTCACAGATTCTACAATTGACCTTTGACTTGTCTTTTCTTTGGGAGGAATTTTTTTCCCTTCTGGATTAATTTCCTCTGTTCTTCTCGTTCCCTTTCCAAACCTGCCAGTGAAAAGCTTTTCTGACGCCCCCAAATGACCCAGAGCTGATTGTTCCCCATTTGAAATCAATATATCTGGGTGGGTTACTGGTGAGATACCTGATGCACATAAAAATTCTTGGTTCCTCTCATAAAAATGTAAATATTTTGGTAAATCTGGAGTTCATTTCCCAGGTTTTGTTCTAAATGGAATTTAGACTCATTTGTCATTTACAGGCTATTGAATATCTTAATTCTTGTATCCCCTTCCTGTGTCCTTAACACAGCAAACCCTTCATGTGCTGAATAAGGACACGATATTTTGAATGTATAAAACATTTTTATAGTGTCACAGTCCCTATCACAGAAATACTATCCAAGAATTTGAGCAGAGGTGCCTTCTTGCCATCAGTTTGTTTTCTCTTTAATATCCTTTTCCTGCTGCAGAGAATAACACCAAATTTGTGAGAAATGATGTGTACTTTCAGAGCCAATGGTGTCCTAGGAGCCCATCTCTTATTTATAGAAAAGGTCAGGCTGGTCATTTCTAATTTCCTGACACATCCTTTTGTGTTTCTTGTGGAGAATGGTCCTATATTTCTCCGCCATTCTCCAGGTTCAATACAGTCCCCATGATTTCTCCAGTGATACATTTAACAAATGAATCTTCATAGAGCTGTTTACTTTTGTTAAGATTTAAATAATTCACTTTTTTTTTTTAAATCCATTGGAATATGAATATTTGATTAAATGCAACATTTTTATACATCAAAATCTTGTGTAAGTCCTCAGCGTGGTGCTGGAAAGCAAATATAAACTCTTGTTCTGAAATGTTTTATAAGTGAAACTGTATTTCTTTATGATACCAAATCAGTTTGATCTCCATAAAGACCATAATTATGCCAGTCTGAATTCAAATCTAAAGGATGAAAATGAATCAATATTCTTTCATTCATTACATGATATTGTCTTCAGCCAATGCAGAAATGAACACAGTGCCAATGGAAGAGGAGGATCCCTGTTTTTTCCATAATTAGGTATCAGCAGGAGAGATCACAGTGCTTCCCTCCCATTGCTTTATGGATACTGGTGAGTTTTATTGGGCTGTGAGATTCATGTCAAATACAGTTAAAGAGATTTTATCACAATAAATATTTCAATCTTTATGCACCGTCTCATCCGCACAAGGAGAAAAAAAGCATAAATCCAGAATTCACATTAATCTACTTAATTTCCAGCCAAATCTCGCTCCCTGTTCTTTGCTGATGTCTCACTCTGGTTTGGCTTCATATTCAGCTCCTTGTGAGGAGCTGGAAATGCAAACTCAGCCCAATTTGGCCCAGCCCCAGCCTGGGGGGTGTGTAAAGAAAACCAGCAAACCAAAATTGAAAACCAAAATTTGAAAAAATTGACTTTTCCTTTATCCCTTCCCTCCCACAGCTCTTCCTTTTCATTACCATTGTTGGCAAAGTGGAGTTGTAATTATCCCAACTCATCAGTAATAGCAGAGAAGTTTGGTTTGCTGAACCTGGGAACATTCTAGAAACATCCTGCTCCACTTGCAGAGAAATCAGATTTGCCTGGCAGATGAGCCCCAAGTAGCCAAACTGCAGAGGATTCAGGGCTCCAGGACCAGAAATGAGGAGTTTGTTGGGCTGTTTGCACCTTCTGTGTCCATCTGTGTGTCCACAATATTTTGGGAGCTGCTCCGGGATGAGGAGCCCTCGGTGTCACAGAACAAGAAGCTTTAGGTCTTGCACTGAAAAATCTCAAATTAGGGATGGGCTGGGGCTGTTCTTTCCTCACTGACCCATGGAGGGGTCGTGCTGCTGCCTGGGCAGGGGCAGACTGGCAGGGTGTAAGGCCCTGGCAAGGATTTCCCAGAGAAGCTGTGGCTGCTCCATCCCTGGAAGTGTCCAAGGCCAGGTTGGAGCAACCTGGGATAGTGGGAGGTGTCCCTGCCCATGGCAGGGGTGGGAATGAGATGAGCTTTAAGGTCCTTCCAACCCAAACCATTCCATGATTCAATTCATATCAGCAAATCCTCTTGGAAAATCACAAGAACAAGGAGACCACAATAACAGTAAGATCCACACTCTAAAAAGCTTCTAAATGCAAACCTGTCATAATTCACATAAGCAAACCAGATAAGGAGGAATTTATCCAGGCTATTAAGTTCTAGAAAGGCTGTAAATTCCAAGGCTGGTGAGTTTCTAATGATTCTTTCTTAATGTGCCTTAGATAGAGCTTCATATCTGATCCAAAACATTAATATGACTTTATGGGCCAAAGCTGACACCTGATTAAGAGGCATCTTTTAAATCAGCTGGATAGTAAAACACCTGTCAGTTCTTGCAAAAAGGATGGGACAGGTGAGTTAGACACTTCCTCCTTCTACTGACAGAAGAAAAATCACTAGAAATCCAAATTACTTCAAAATCTGCTCAGTTTTCTTCACAGCTGAAGAAACAATTTTTAATTGCAGGAGGGGGAGTTTGTAGGATCCACATCATGGAGTCTTTCCCTGTGAATAACACTGAAAATTTGGATTGAATCTTGTCAGAAGCAGAACAGAATGATGATTTCCCTCATCAAAGTCGTGGACCAGGGAGACTTTAAAAGGAACATGACAGATGCAAAACCAGAGGTGATAGATGAGACACTCTTGGCTAACACATAAACTTACACACCTCAGTTCAAGGCATCAGATATTGATGCTGAAAGAGAAGATGGGAAGAGAAGGAGCAGAAAAGGGCCATGAAAGTGTTCTGTGAAGAGGAAAACAACTTGTCAGTGGTACATGCAGCAGGAGACAGGCCCCCCTCCTCTCCCTCCCATCCAGCTCTCACAAAAAGGGAGATTAGATGTTATAGGTTTGAGCAGAAACAACCTAAAACCTGGAGGATTTCCCCAAGGGGCCTCCAACTTTGATGTGTTTTCTCCCCTCAGATGTTGATGTGCAGAACTCCAGAGACAAAGGGCTCCTTTCAAGTCTCACCTTCTCGTGAAAGAGTCAAATTGGGCGTTGTGCTGAAATTCCACATTGTCTCTGTTATCACACAGCACAAGTGGGAAGACACTCACACCCCTGTGATGTAGGAGAAGGGTGGGCAATGAGGAGGTGAAGTCCTGACACTGCTGAAGTCAGAGAAGCTCAGTAATGAATTGAAGTTTGCTGCTCAAGCCCAGGGATTTTTGTGAAGCTGTAAAATGACACCCAACAGTGCAAATCGTCCCTTTCATGGAGTCAGAGAAGCTTCAAAGTGGGGAAAAACTTTGAAATCATCAAGTCCAACCATCCCCCCAGCACCACCACTGTGTTCACCACTAACCCGTGTCCTCCAGTGCCACATCCACGTGGCTTTGGAGCACTTCCAGGGATGGTGTCTCCAACACTGCCCTGGGAAAGCTATTCCAATCATTTACACCCCTTTCCACGAAGGAATTTTTTCCTAATATCTAATTCAAGCTTCCCCTGGTGCAACTTGAGGCTGTTTCATTGGCTAATTGTAGCCCTTCCTTGAGATTTGAAAAATAAAAGCAGAATATTTAGGGCTCCTCCAGCCCTGCTAAACAGCACAGAAATTTTAAATGTTTTCAATAGAAAAGATTCTGCATCCCCTCATATTTATTCCTTAAAAGATCAGTCAAATATTCCAATATTTTCCCTGTTATTCCAACAGAAGCTGGGGGGGGTGCAGGCAGGGTGATCTGTGGCAAACACTGAGCTCAGGTTATGAACTGACTGCACAACTTCCCGAAGTGCTTGGATGAAAAAACAAACAATAAAACTATAAAATATGACTTTAATTACTAATATAACCATCCATTGTTGGAATCTAGCATATAAAATTAGGCTGTAATATATCACAGGTAATAATTAAGGAAGCATTATGCAAAACCTACCATAATCTTGAGAATTATGAGCCTTTTTCAATTAAATATAGATAATGACAAAAGATTTTGTCAAAATCTGATGCTTCCAACATATTTTAACAGTTCTGTTGCCATAACCAGTATTGCTTCAACACCTTGCTTTCTGTGAATATAATTGGGTATCAGGGAATTTAATATCCATAGAACAGATAGACACATTCTAATTCCAAAATAATGAATGATAAAGCTCTAAATGCCAAAACGTGATGTTTCTCTTAATATTACCCTGAGTACAACAATGAGAGTTGAACTTCAGGTTTATATGATACTGTGTTTCATACAAACTCCCAAATATTCCCTAAAGATTCCAGAGCAGTTCAGGTTGCAGAGAAGGAAAATTGCTCCTCATGGATGGGTTTTGGAGAGAATTCAGTGGAGCTGCACTGATTTACACCACAGATTTCTGAACACGGTGGGGATATGTGGAAAGCTGAATCAAGAAAAGGGCAGCGTGTCACCTGTATTAATAATGAAATATTTATTGAAAAATAAAAAAAAAATTAAAATAAACCTTGGAGTGACTTTTTTTGGCTCCATGAAAAGATTTTCTGAAGCTTTTGTCTTATTGTGCAAGATGTAGATGAGCTAAATAAAAGGTGAAAATCCCCTTTTCATTTGTGTAGGTGATTTGTTTTATGTCACGAACTTGGCAACGTCCTTCAGTTTGAGAACAACTGTGGAACAGACAATTAATTATGGAGACAAATATCCCTGGTGAAGTTGGAGGGCTGTGCCTTTCTGCTGGACAGCAATCCTGAGCTTCATCCTTCTCAACAAAGTTTCATTAGGTTTTTGTGTTACCAGTAAGATGAATAAATAATAATAAACCTTTTCCAATCTACTGCACAAGCATTTTGTTCCCTGCAATTCCAGTTATGAGCCCCAGATCCAGTGACAGATCCTGTTTGCTCCATTGTACTCCTGTAATATTCATTTGGCACCGTTGCCAAACTGACTGAAAGCTTAATTCAATAATTTATGCTACAGGAAAATATTTTATATATATATATTTTTAATATATAT